>OMOT01044201.1:0-10309 GCA_900312575.1 Acanthochaenus luetkenii
TGTATGAAGAATATATATACCAATATACTTCTATGTTTTTATACTGCATATATACAGTCGAGTTTCCATATATTTCACACACATTTGATTAGAAGTGGTCATTAAAAAGTCTTAAATTGTCTTAAATGTAACTTGTTGAAACCTGCAGGAACCCTGGGGACTCCAATGGGGTGCTCGGTCTTTGCTGCGACATTTCTTCATGGTTGCTACTGTATGATTACTCAACTATAAATAATACGTAAATAGCAGATATAGTATGTCCCATCACCCACATTCCTGGTCATCTGTCATGTCTATAGATATTTAACCCCTATCCTTTGTGACACTGCCCTCTGATGGAAAACACTGCTTACAAGATAACTTCTACACATTAATTCACAGTGACATTAACTTGACCTAAAGAGGTAGTTTGTGGCATATTCTCAGAAAATAAAAAGGCTTTGAATTAACGTGTGTTCATGTTTTTGCCCCTATTGTGACCCCTGATGTGTTTGCATCCCTGCTTAATGAAACAAGTTGACATTTATAATTTGTTTTTGGGTTTTTTCTCCACCATACACTTGTCACATGCACACTAATAAACCGATCATAATCTGACCAAGACAATTCCCTGATTATTCAAGTGCTCATGTAAACAGCATAGTGCGATTTCCTTAATCGGATAAAGGCGTATTATGATAAACCTGATTAACAGTGTGTGTATACCAAGGAGGTCTTATGTACACTCACTAGCCAAAATAATGGGAACACCAGTTTTCCATAAAACATAAAAGAGCTGTCATATGTTTGTTAAGCAAAACCTGCACCGCCTGTTCTTAATCTGATTATCTACGCTGTTTTGTGACTTTCAATTCATGTGCGACTTTTAGAGGCTCGGTTGACAATTAATCATAATTGACTGTTGATTAACTGTCAATTATAGTATATTATTATGAAATATAGCAAAATTGGTATTGGCCCTATCATTGCCTCCTGATCAACATTTGACTTGAAGGGAGAGCCCTTATCTTTGACTAGGACACAACTACATGAGGGGAAATGAATGTAAGAATTATATTGTCAGACACACAGCCGCTCTCTCTTTCTCTCTCTTTCTCTCTCTCTCTCTGCTCTACTGCACACATACATGTTATGGGTTTGTAATTGCTTTTCCTTCCATGTTGGCAGCTGAAGCGCCTGAGTACAGCAGTGAGTTTCGGAGGTGGCAGCAGCCAGCTGCTGGAGGAGGGCTCGTTGCCGCGGTGCCTGCTTCAGTCTCCACAGAGCTGTGTCATCGACATAGCAACAGGCAACTCCCAAGCTTTGCTCCCTTCCTCCACCACAGAGTGGGCAAACTCTGTGAGGAAGATTGTGCAAGAGTATGCAGAAACTTAAAAGTTTATACTAAGTTACTAATCCACGTAACATATTCTGAACACTTTAAAGCTAGTCCTGTCTCTCCTATCTCTGGCATTGCTTCTTTCCAATGACACAGAAAAGGCCTTCGAGTCATCACAGAGTCTGAAATTGGATTGGCTGCCATCTATGCCTCCTGTGACAAGTATTGCAATCCATCCAATCTAGAACCAGACCCAGGTGGGTGACACTGACAAATCACAACTTGTGTTGATACTTGTCTTTTTTTTTTTTTAAATGTGTTTTTGTATTTATGTTTTTCATTGTTGTTTTTAACTTTGCATTGTTTCAGAGTCGATACAAAATATGAAACCCAGAATTCCAAGTGCTACGCTTTCACAGAATGCAGCAGTGGATGAGACTGTGTTACCAGTAGCATCTCTAAACATCACAGCATATGCAGTTAACACAGAGCCATCACAAGGGTACTGACGCATACACACAGACACAATCAACCATGTGTTATACTTAAAGTTGTCCAAAGGCATACCTTCTTTCTTTTCCAGAAAGTCTCTGGATGTGTATCGGTTTTCTTCTTTTTCAGGATGGAGTTAAGAGAGGTGACTGGGGTGACAGCCGTAGGAGAGACCCCTGAGAAGACACAAAACCGGAACACCAGTCATCTCGGCCAATCCAAATCTGTAGCTCAGGAGATGGCTGTCGTGGCTGATACAATGAGTTCATCGTTCAAGACTGGAGAGAATACAGGCTCACAGTCGAAGAAATCTGAGTCAAAACCGCAAGGTAGCAGCATGGATGTATCTGGATGCATTTGTTAGACTTGATTGTTACCAAAAGGTCACAGGTTCTATCCCCGCAACAGCCGACGTGTTCATCAACACTCATGTGTCCTTTGAGCAAGACGCAGTACCCCTACCTGCTCATTAATTGTAATTCACTCTGGAGCATCAACTAAACGGCCATATCACTGTAAAGAATTGTACTTAAAAGTCATTGTTGTTGCAATTTCAGGTGGAGGGAATGGTGATCCTAGGTCCCAGCCATCCCTTCCTAAGGCCAATGGTGGCATGAAGCAAGCCCCTCAGAAACAGTCCACTCTTACCAGTTTCTTTCAACCTGTCAACAAGAAAAGGTAAATACCTACTCTTCTCTAGTGCTTAAAGAATGTAATGTAACCTTAGAAAAGGTTACCAAAACAATAGCGCGAGTCAAATGTGTGGGAGAAATTGTTTTGCACTAGCAAAGGTTGGAAGTCTCTCTAACCCATATCCCCTTCTCTACCACCCTGTCATCAAGGCCTTGGGAGGACGAGCCCTCTGCTGTTATGTCAGAGCCAAAGAGGACTGCACCAGCATCGTCCACCGCCACATGTGCACCGACCACCTCACTCACGACCAAACAAACGGCCTCACATTCAGACACACTCCCCACAGCCAGGGCCCAGAGTCAGCCAGGGTCAGGAGCTGATCTGTTCATAGGACAGTCTGAGGCTCTGTCACACGGGGTCTCTCACCCTGCCGAGCATGAACCACAGGGTCGAAAGAGGAAGGAGATGGAGGCAGAGATTGATATGGAGGAACTGCAGTTCATTATGTCTGAGGATATGGATTGTTTAGATGAGCAGGCAGACAGTCGAGGCCAGCAAGCACAACGAGTGGAACTTGGCTCAACTGAACAGAAACGGGCCTTAAATGCTGAGGAACGTTCGTGTACAATTAAGAGACAACGGGTTGACCCAGAGGACAATGGCAAAACCAATAAAAAGCCATGTGTGGGCCTGGAAAAAGGTTCAGTGTCCAATAGAAACCAGAGTCTAGAAATTGAAGAACATATTTCCATCAAGAGACAGCAGCTGCCTCCTTTGGAAAACAGGACAACTAATCAAATGTCCAGCAAACCTCCAGAGGATGGGTCGTCAGCCAGTAGAAGTCAGCACTCACAGCCTTTTAAAGATGAGGAGGTGTCTCTGCTTGTGGTGAGGATAGCTGCTATATCTCTTACTATTATTTTTCGAGTATTCTTTTGTCATTTCAAAAAAACTGCACACATGAATTATTTTATTATTTTGACATCAGTTTATGTTTAACTATTATTGTACGCTTTCCACCCTTTGTATTTCTCTAGGATTCAGATCAACTCAATATAGATCTTTGCCAACCTAAAAGAGTGCAGGAGACCCCTTTAAAACCTGCTGCAGTCAAACGGGAAGCCCCAGTAAGTGTTTCTTTCATATTCGACCCAAACCAAAATGCCTTTTTTTTTTTAAATCTATGCTTGAAAGAGTATAAATTCTCCATCCGTCCAATTTCTTATGTGTTGTTTTGCAGGTGTCAGAGACAGACGAAGACCTTCCTAAAAGGCTGGTGCTAGTGGAGTTTAAATCTCTCACTGTGACAGCACCTCCTAAAGCCAAACCACAGCAGAGGCAGGGCAACTGCTATGCAAAGAACTTCAAACGCTTCTGCAAGGTCAGACTAGGATGTAGTGTACACAACATTAACATACAATAGAATAATAGATAATAATAATAATAATAGAACCTCATTTAACCAAGCCCCTTATTTATTTGGGAGAATAAAATGCTCTGAACACTGAAATGTGTTCAGAACCAGTACTTAGTAAAATTATAAAACATGGGTGTGTACATACATTCCGACAGGCTCTGTAGTCTAGTTTACAGTTGAAATGCTTTTAGTTGCATGCATCTCAACAAGTGTACTGTGAACATATTGTCCCCCCACTAATGATACAGCTCACCTTTTTGGGGCCAATTGGTGACAATTAAAATGTCCATTAATTGGGAGACAAAAGTCTACATTTTTGGTAAGTCTATTAGGGGGAGCTTATAGCTCCTAGTGAGAAACTTTATAACAAAGTTTGCCTCATGTATCTTGCATTTTTTGATATGCATATCCTTGTGTGTATGTGACAGACCCCAGTGCCAGGTTCAGAGGGTTCACTCCACATCATTGGAGTGTCTGATCTGCTGGCCCACAACAGGGGAAAGAATTCTGAAATGGATGAATGGCTGAGAGATGCAGCTGAGGTACCTTAGTGTTTCTCTGTCTCCACCTGTCTGTGATTTGCCTTTACCTTGCATTCAAAATCTGAGTCTTTGTTTCAGGAGGAGCGTCACAGCAAGCGTGAAGAGAGTGTAGGAGATGACCTCTTCAGGTGAGGAATTGGGTTTGCTTTTCATGTAGCCCCTTTCTACGAGAGGACGTTTTGTAGTCCTGTTATGACCCCCATTTAAGGTGTCCAGTATATATGAGAGGCAAGGGGCTTGAAAAGATCCTATCTATCCAACCACAGCCATTATAATCAGGTGGGGTGAATTAAATAATTAATTGAGAGATGGGGATTTCTAGCCACTATAGCTTGTTGGCAGTTTAACCAATCAGAACTCGGCAATTCCTCTGTCACAGCAGTGTGAGCAGTTGCCAGGGTAACAGTGGTGATGTAAGCTGGCGCTGAGGCTGCTGTGTTTTCTTTGGCTAAGCAGAAAAGAGACAGTGTGAGCTTGATTTTGTGTCTGTGTGTCATGGCTGAGCTGTTTGATCACTGAGTCATCATGCTCAGTCAGTCATGCGTAGCCAGGGAACAGACTGCTGCTAAGGAAACAATCCTTTATTTTTTTGGGTAGGTCTAAATGAAGCTTCCAGGCATGGTTTATTGGAAGGATGTTTGGTTTAAGCTGTTCAAACACTGTCCGCGTTTTACAGCCCTTAATTTGGGTTTGTTCAAAATGCCACTAAGGACATTGAGGAATGATCCATCAGAAGTGTTAAAAGCCAAGCGTCGAACCTAAGCATGACAACATGGATGCTCCTCTGAGATAAACCGTTGTGTGTTTGTTTAGGTACAACCCTACCAAACTAACCAAGAAAAGATGAAACGCCTGCATCTTGATGTCCTGCAGAGGGAATTCATGTTAAAGGCACAGGAAGTATGTCAAACTCCATCAACACCATATGGGAAGGATTACAGAAGATCATTTGTTAGAACTCCCATTATCTGTATTTCAACAATGATGTATATGAATACAACTTTGAGTTAACTCTTGATCATTGTGCTAACATTACCAGAAAACTTTACCAATGACAAATGTTTTATCTTGTGTTCTTTCTGTCATTGCTGGCAATATGTCAGCAGAAATCTTTTCATCGTCTACACTAATTAAGCCATTGACAGCAAGCAATGTAAAACTAAAAAGTGTTTCATGTTCCGAGATTTTTCAAGTGTTTATTTGTCAATAATAAAAAATATGGCATACAAAACATTAAAAAGTATTTTCAATTGTACAGAGAGTGAAGTTAAACTCTACATGCTCAAAGCAGCTATTTCTCTGTTATGAAATAAAGACTTAAGTGTGCTCCCTGGTTTTAGCTGTACTAGAAACTGGTAAACCTGGGAAGAAGAGAGGGTTGCCTTGTCTTTTCTAAATTATCTCCACTAAACCAACCCATTAGGCACTTGCACATGTAGACTTCATGTAGAAGCCTACCATGTCCCTTCACATCCATCGCAAGTGCCAAGTATGAGTTTAGAGTTGACCTAGGATTCAGCACGACTTTTGCAGCAATAATGGTCTTTTCCTTTCCTTCTGGTCTTCGACCAGAGAATCAGGGTTCAAGCCCCCATGTCAGCAAGCATCCGCCTTACTTAAATGTCCCTGGGAAAAACAGGGGTGCTGTTCTACAGCTGACCCTGTGCCCTGATCTCCCCATGGAGAGGGGCAAGCAAAAAGGGAATTTCCCTACACGGGAATCAATAAAGTATCACATCGCAATAAATGAACGATGAACTCTGCCTGAGTGGCATGCACAGAAGTTACGCATATGGAAATACACTGTTTGCAAACAGTGACTAACTAACGAAGTAAAACTGGGAAAGCAGATCCCTACAGTCACAACAGTTATTTGGCATTTGGCACATGAGAAGTATAATGGCTGTTTTCTGTGAAGCTGTATGAAACATGGAAGAAGAATTGTATAGATACACACAGGCCATCTGGATAGTTGGAGCATATAGTTTACACCCGTTAGCCTTTGCAGAGACAAACAAAATATGTAAACAATTTAAAAGGCTAACATGACAGGTTGACACAAATACAAAGCTGCTTAGATTTGGTTCCCTAACAATATACAAATATTTAAAAAAAATGTAGATGGTCGTCTACAAACTGGGGACAAGAGGGTGTCCCGCAAGTTTGTTTTTCCTGTTTTTCCTCTTTTTGTTTGTTTTGTAAGCCCCGCCTCTCTGTGTATCTAGACTTCCATTCAGATGAACTGGCATAGGCTGTGCCCACAATGACAAGAAAATGTGCACTGTGTTGTGATTGTGGCATCCAGAATTGCTAGATTATCATGGCAAGATTAATATGACTACTACACTATATTAAAGTATAGTCGTCATATATTTGGCAATTATCTTCAAAGGCTGACGTTAATGACCATATCTTATTCCAGGTCAATTGAATCTGAACTTGGCGCACACGGTAAATTAGCAAGGAGTGTCCAAGAATATATTCAGGTCTGCAAGTGAAAGTATTTGCATAGAAAGCCTTTCAGTAGCACTGAAGTACCAGGTCACATTTATTCAACATTTGTAAAAAAAAAAATTTTTGAAAAGTATATGGCTCCAACTACCTAAAATAGCAGCTAAAGGAAGGACCATCTGAATGTCCATCACTTACAGAACTGTAAGCTATAGGATGCCAAGTTCTTTAGATTGGCCCAAATGAGGAAACATGGATCAAAGCATTGAGAATTCATTTAGTGGCTTCTACTTGTGAGCATTCCTTCTGCAGGCTAAGCTTGAAATGGGCAAGAGTGTGATCCAAAGGCCAGTTATGTGTTGGTAGTAGATGGGATAGCTTGGACTGTATTGAAAGAGACGTGGTGAACAAATAAATAACCCTGAACAAAATAAGGTCCATGTAGTGGAGAGGTTACCGATGTTTTGACCACAGATCTTTGGCACACTGCAGCTTGGACTTCTGAAGTCAGACAAGACTCTTGCATGCTGTCGTTTGCTTCTTTAGAAACTAATGCACATTCATCCTTTTTTTTTTTTAAAGCCTTAGTTTTGATGACAAAACACTGCTTGTTGTTCTTGAAATCTGTGTCCTATAGCCAGAATAATACGGCAGCTGACATGACATTTCAAATGAAGTTATTCCTCCCATTAGTGATAAGCTTCCCTTTCTTCTTGAGTCTCTTCAGCAGACAGGAGGCGATGCCTAAAGCGCCACCCTTCAAAAAGCGAACAAAGTTGTCTCCCACCAGTGGACCCATGGCAAACAGACCTGGTTCCTTACTGCACTCAAAAGTGTAGGGATGGATGTCGATGGGGTTATGCTTGCAGGAGACGGGCTTTGCTGGATCTAGACCCAGGTACTGGCCCTGCCCCTTCAGAAAAAACAAGTTAGGGTTGGTCCCAATCAGCACAAGGGCCATGGAGATCTTGAACGCCTTGAGGGAGTTGTTCCCCTGCAGTAGACACTTCATGTCGGACTGGAAGGACACCGCACAGTGTTCAGGGAAACTGGTGTAGTCTGGGAACAGGCTGGGACTGCCGTTAGCAGCCGCGTTAGTTGTGGCATGTTGGGGCTTTGAGCACATCTTGGCACAGACTGAGGAAGCAATACCAACTGCCTGGGTTCTATTAGAAGCGGGGGAGGGAGCCGCGTTTGTGTGGGTCTGGGAGCACATCATGTGATAGACTTTGTGGTATTCTGGGTACAGGGTCTTGGGCAGCTGTTTGAAGATGAGGTCAGGGTCGTCTACGTTTTTGCGAAAGACATGCAGCACGGTAATGTTGCTGTTGCAAGCACACAGAACTGCATCTGCAGCACTTAAACCGGCACCTACAATTAAAACTGGATCCGAGTTCAGATCCAGTTTACTCCGGCTTACAGCCAATCCCAGGTCTGAGATGCTGTGGAATACAAACGGCAGCTCCTCCCCCTCTACACCTAGTCGAGCAGGTGAATCAGACGCACCGGTGGCCAGAACTACATTCTCTGCAAACAGAGAGAAGGGGACATGGGTGTCGTTCTGCACCTGCCGGTATCCCCTTACTTCCCAGACAGCGCCCCCTCCTCCACTGTCATCAGACTGAACTCCATTCCCCTGAAAGCTCCCATTCCCCCCATCTCTTCGACCAGTGTGCCCATTCTCCAAGTCCTCCCCCTTGTGTCCCCGGTAGAGTTTCCGGACAGAGGTCACGTAGGTGTTGTCAGCAAAGTTATTTTGGAGGCCCATTAGCTGCACATAGTTGCGATAATAGGACGAGATCTCCTCTGGGGTGGCTCTGTCACTGGCTACATCCCTAGAGAGAAGAGAGAGGGGATGAGGAGGAGAGGTAGAAGAGAATGACACTGGGAGGTGCGACTCTTTGCTGACACCCTTCTATCCCTTGTTCTCTGTCAATACCTGTGTTTCCCATTGGCCAAGTCTCTGTAGTTAACCCCAGGAAGCTCCATCCATATGCCAAGACTAATAGTTAGCATGGAGCCTTCCATTGCCTGGGGAGAAGAGTGAGGGATAGAAGAAAAGAAAATGTCATTTCAAAAGGGGGACAAGAACAGAATGACACGGTTAGTGGCGAGGAGGGTTAAATGGATAGGAGTAGCTTACATGCCAGGCACCCCCAGGTGTCGCCCTTCCCAGCACCAGATGTGGGATGTGTTGCTGCTTGTCCCTCCTCCACTGTAGGACCGGGGGGAACTCGTAGCTGAAGTCAGCATTGGGATGCAGTAGTGTGTCAAACAGCACCGCTACAGGGTTCCCTGACCGCCCCTCCAGACCCTCACTCAAATATTCCAGATCCTGCAGACAAATCCCTATCATGACATGCCTAAGTGACTGTGTGTGTGCATACGCATACATGCTGGTGCCTTTTTACCTGTTCAGTGATGGGTAAGTGCTTGGTCTCCTGCAGTTTTCGGTATAGTATCGGGTTTGGGTGGACAGTTCCTGCATCCAAGTAAGGTTTGTATCCACTCAGTAGGTAGGACAGACAAATACCCGATGGCCCATTGCCTAAAGACGGACCCAGGTATAGGGAAAGTGATGGATTAGCATTACATAAGAGTTTCCAAATCCTTCCAACACAAACGTTAAAGCACAAAACCTGCTTATAGGATGGAAACTAAAACGTGATGCTGTGTGACGTATGGGATTAGGGTCAAAGGGAGTGTTTAATGTTAGTCTTTACCAAGTCTTTAATGCGCTCACCTATGACGACCACAGGGAGGGTGGGTGGCTGCTCTTGGGGCAGAGTGGTCTCTTCCAAAAGAGGCATGGCTGCAGCCAGGATCAGAGCCGGCGCTGAAGAGGAGGAGAGAAAGCTGAAGATGGTTTCCTACCAGTCCTAGAAGATGGTTCCTACCAGTCCTAGAAGATGGTTCCTACCAGTCCTAGAAGATGGTTCCTACCAGTCCTAGCTGCCCATTTGATTGTTAACTGAAAGCTCATCCATGCTTTGTCCTGTGAAATATTTGAATTACATTCCACTTACTTATTACCACAAACTGTTAAACATACCATGTGCTGAGTAGTTTCCACTGAGTAAGATAAGAAAAACATATTCATGACCCAGTAAGTTTTTCTTCTGTGTAAGAGAACATCATATCTATGTCCCAGTCAGTGTTCTCTTTATCTGTGAAAAGATAAAGCAGAACATCCAGACCCTTGCAGAACACGTCCAACAAATGACGTCAGCACCCATGCACCAATAAGAGGCCTCCATCTATAGTCAGCCAATAGATGTCAACTGTTTTTTCTATATAAACCCTGTCCTGTCAATACAGGGTGTTCTCTTCCTTACTGATGTTTGGAAGAGACCCGTACGTACGATTCTTATTCATGTCGATTTCTCATTAAACCTTTACTGCCATTGCCAGTAACAATCTAAAAGCTCTGAGATCTTGCATCCATCCTTTCACTCT
>OMOT01044222.1:1716-13199 GCA_900312575.1 Acanthochaenus luetkenii
TTTTCTCTCTCTCTCTCTCTCTCTCTCTCTCTCTCTCTCTCTCTCTCTGTGTAGTGCACGTACATCCAGATCCCCCAGGCAGAGCACACCCATGCTGTGGTCCTCAGCAGGCCTGCCTGGCTGTGGGGGGCTGAGATGGGGGCCAATGAGCATGGAGTCTGTATTGGGAATGAGGCGGTCTGGACCCGTGAGCCCGTCACCCCAGGAGAAGCTCTGCTTGGCATGGACCTGGTCCGGTGAGAACCCAAAGAATCCTATTGTGAAAGATAAACAGCTAACCCAATAGATTAATTTTAAGTTTAGAGCTGACAGGAAAAAACATTTACTGCATTTTAATTAAACATGGTCTGTGTGTTGAATATAAAATTGTGATAACTTAATACACTCAGCCTTTGATCAAAAGGTTGTCTGCAGATTATCATAAGTATGACATGACAGTATAATAAGCACTGTTCACGTGAAGCCTTTATCTGTTCATCTCTGTCTGTGAAAAATGCTCAGACACGAGGGAGCGTGGCCAAGTGTTACAGCAAGTAGCATTTCCTCGAGAACAATTAGATGTGGAGGGATATCAAACAGACTCAACAGGTATTCATGGTTTACGAAAAGCTGGACTGCAGAAGAAAAAAAAAGAAAATTATACTTCTGGTATCTACAAATTGAACAATCTTTCCTTGAAATCTCCTAATGTCTCTGTGCCCATTTTCTGAATGCGCACGCCTCACAATTGCGCCTAGACATGAATCTCTCTACGCTTTACGCAGTGTAAGAACAATGGTCCCCGTTTCAACTAAACCAGCGGGGCTTTTGATTGTCAGCTTGGGGCTGGAGCGTGGTGACAGTGCCTGGGGGGCGCTGACGGTGATCACCGGCCTCCTGGAGCAGCACGGCCAGGGAGGGCCGTGTAGGGAGGACCCTGAGCCGTTCAGCTACCACAACACCTTCCTCCTGGTGGACCGGAACGAGGCCTGGGTCCTGGAGACTGCAGGAAGGCTGTGGGCGGCACAGAAAGTCACAGGTGAGGGCGGTGGTGTAACGACACGGAGGGCGCAGACCGAATAGACTTCTACTGTTTGGAAGTTGAGGGATTCGTAACTTCTAGATGATTTATTTGACGTATTGATGAGGCTGTCTGGGTGCTGAACTGTGTTTGTACTTGTGAAAGCGGAAACTAGTTGCATTTACTTACTTATCCAGAGCAACTGAAGCCAAGCACACACTGCACGACTGTCAAACGCCTAAGATCTCTGTACTGCTCACATTAAACAACCTTCTTTCCTGTAGTTTCTTGTCTCGCAGACATAGTGGCGCGCACTCGCGGTGTTGCACACGTTAAAAGATCCTTCCCTTGGATTTGGTCATCGGGGATCTCGATGCCCCACTGTCTCGCAGGAACAAACGCAAAACGTGACTTTGTTTTTCACCAGATTGTGCCAAAAAGGAGCTTGAGAAGGAAGAGCAGCTCGCAGTAGAAAATACCTTTCCATAAACCAATCATTCCGAAATATTAATTTTCTGCCTCTTCTGCCTGGTTTCCTCATGAGCTCTCATTGGCTGTTGCTGCTCCCCGTTCACAAAAGGGCCATATAGATAAAACGTGAAACTTGACTTAACTTGTCTTTACATATCTCGCACTGCGAAAGCGTTGCAGGCTGAATTAAACATGTTTGAAAACCGCTGGATGTTGGGTCAGAATGGCTCTTTTGCTCAAACTGCCTCAGATCTCAAAAAGCTTGTCTGGAACAGCTAACTTGAGCCTAAAGTGGTGTAGTGTGCATTATAAAGTCATCTAGCGTGACCTGGCCTTTACAGTGAGTGAGCAGGTAGGGGTTCAGTGTCTCGCCTCTTCACACAGTAACAGCCACTTGTTCCTCTTAGAGGGCGTGAAGAACATCTCCAACCAGCTGACCATCGGGACCGAGATCTCAGCAGAGCACCCGGAGCTGCGGAGCGTGGCCCAGGCCCAAGGCTGGTGGGATGGCGAGGGGGAATTCAACTTTTCTCAGGTCTTCAACCCCGAGAACCCGCCTGCCAGGATGGAACTGGCCAAACGGCGCTACAGGGGAGGCACAGAACTGCTCCGGCAACATGACGGTGAGGGGGGTTGACAGTGGACAGGAGCGCAGAGCAGCATCACGTCGGAACAGGGGGACATTGTAGCTGCACATGTATTGAGTATGAGTGATCCAACGTTAAAGGAAAGAAATCCACCCACGCTGTTATATATGCATGATGTTCCGTGCATTATTCCAGGATTCATTTGGGGATTTGTGAAGTTTTAATGTACTTTTTTGGGTGTACCCACTTTCCCTCAACTAGACTCGTCTACTTCCACTACAGTTTGTGATTTCATACACTTCCCAGAATGCCTTTCGACAACCCTCAGAGAACTTGCCTGAACTTGTAACATTCAGTATGCGTTGGTGCAGCACGCAGTAGCGGTAGTGATGGTAATAGGATAGTAAGTGCAAAGGAGTGCGAGTTTTTCCACTCTAGTAAAAGTGAGACTCGCGCCTCATACTAGTATGTTTTGCATCTATACCATAATGGGACTGTGTGGTTCAGCTGTCCTCTCCGCGCCCCGCCGTCTGTCCCCTCCCCCCACAGGCTCAGTGACGGCAGAGGTGATGATGTCCATTCTGAGGGACAAGCCCAGTGGGATCTGCATGGACTCTGGGGGTTTCTGCACCACGGGCAGCATGGTGTCCGTCCTGCCCAGAGACCCCAGTCTGCCCTGCATCCACTTCCTCACTGCCACCCCAGACCCCTCCAGGTTTGTCACTAGCTCAGTCCTCAATCTATAATTCCTCTTGATGAGCCCGGTAACCGAGTAACATCAACATTGTTTGCCGGTGCTATAATGATTTACTGAAGACGGTTAATCTCCGACATGTTAATGTAAATAAATGTCCCCTTTGCTACTCTCTATTGCCGATCGATGTAACACAGTAGTGATTCACCCTATAACTTTTACATTTGCTGTTCAAAGCATCTGGTGTCAGGTAGGTCTTTCCTGGGAAAAATCCTCTGCCGCGCAGGAAGTGATGTGTTTCAGGTGATAAGGCACCAGCAACAGCACTCTATTTGGAATAAATAAAAGAAGTACTCTGTAGTTAGAATGATCAGCGATCAACAGACAAAGGAAAGAGCGCCACCTAGAGAAACTCAAACTTCATCAATAGAAAATACAAGGAAAAATACTTCGCCGCCCACACAGAGTGATCTCTGGGAAGTGCAGTGCAGAAACACCACAGCAATGAGCGCCAAGATGTCGCCAAAATCAAAAATGAATAAAAGATGCGTATATTGCAGATGACATAAGGATGAAATTACATAAGGATCAACGATGTGCCGATTCGTTTGGTTGAGTGCTGTATGTTGGCACTGCCAAGAGATTGATTTAGGACCCAGATTGAAACCCTGATACTCTTTCCCTCTTCATCTCTGTTCTTCCTACATTCTCTAACCTCAAGCAGCACTTTGGGTTGATGGGAATCTCTGAGTCTGTCTGTGTGTGTGTGTGTGTCTTGTGTGTTGTGTCTGTGTTTCTGTCTCTCCTGTTTCTCTCTCCCTGACCGTCCCCATGCCCTCCTAGGTCTATATTCAAGCCTTTTGTCTTCTCGGAGAGTATGACCCCGGTGCTGAGGGTGGTCTCCCCACAGTTTGGCCGAGATGACCCAGTCAGGAAGCAGCCACGCTTCCAGAGCCGGGTGGACCGCAGACATGACCTGTACAAGGCCCACCAGGTGGCACTGAACACCATGGAGACCAACCCGGTGGGCACCGTTGAAAGACCTAGGTTAACAGGGCTGTGCCGATGCTGGTGGAGTTTGAAGTGCACGTTCATAATCGCTTTCAGTTGCCACGCACAAGAGGTGCACAGGGAGTTCGACTCTTGTCACTTGTTGCTGATACATCACACGACGGTTGCACTTGGTGCAGAACAAAACAGAACAGGACCCCGCACTCAAAGCCACAGGATTATTCCAGTGTTGCAGCATTTGCGTAGTTGGCAACAGTAGTGAGAAGGGCAGCGAACGTCCATTCAGTAGTCCATAGGGTTACGATCGTTAATTAATCCTGCATTTCCCCTGGAGGATCAATAAAGTGCAATCTAATCTAATAATAACAATTGTCAGGTAGTGTAAAGTTGAGTTGGCAGTTAAAGGAAAAGTAGATAATTTGGATACACAAAATTGTCTTTATTTACCAACACACAGGGTCTGATGAAACTATCCCCATGTGCTATTTGGGTGAGCAACTATGTAGAGACCCAGCTTAGATGTCGGAGGAAAGGGAGGTGGGTTGAGAGCAGGTATGTCACAGATGTCTGGTTGAATTAGGCTCGGGACACCTATGTTTTGGTGTGCCAAAAACCGTCTCCAGCCCACACACGCTCTTTAACAACATTACACCTCCACAAAAGAAAAAAGAAAATGCCCTACTTTTCTCAACAACCAGCAATATCCACTCAAGCACATGGGCATCAATTGGATATGGCAAGGTGTGGAATACGTGAGTCCACATTTGATTTAGTCAATTTGATCATTTGCCAGATAATTATTTGGAAACCCTCTAAGCTGATAGTTTGGTGACCTACGTCGAATAATTCATCACATTGACCAAATAAGAATGTCAGTTTTGGTGATGAATTATATTAGATACAGGGACTTCGCCATAGCTTAGGGTTTACTGAATTGACGTCGCTGCTCAAGCAGGTTAAAATAAATTATCTGCAAGTACTGACCCAGGTCTTATTGTTGTGTTGACATCTCTCTCTCTCTCTCTTTCTCTCCCAGGATGAGGGCTTAGCTATCTGTGAGATTTTGAGGGACTTGGAGTCACAGTGTCTGAATGAAATATCGTCCTTGCTCAGTGGAGAGATACCAGGGGAAGAACTGGGGTGCTTGTTCTTTGACTGCGTGGACACAGAGATTAAGTTCTACCACTGAGGAGGTGGGAGGCTGCAAAGTGTGCGCGTGTGTGTGTGCACATGTGTGTTTCCATTATAGTCTTTGTGTGCAGATAGGGATGTCTTCGTGTGTGTGTGTGTGTGTGTAAATATGATTTGTGCCATACTCTATACAGCTCAGCCAAATAAGTACCTAACATGTGCCGTGTTAAATTGCCCCCTGTTACAGCGCCCTCAAACGGAGATGCCTGGTGCTTGCGGATGGGCAGGAGATGGCCCCTGGCCTGGGACCATTCTACCTCGTCTGATCGGCCTCTGTCTCACTCACACAACACACATCCCTGACACCATTCCATCATTAACACAGGCTAACTGTCTGTCCATGTGATTGGAGTGTTTATCATTTGTATCACCCCCAGGGAGCAATGACTGCGCCTCATTAGTGAGCATAATGATGTAGACTACACAGGTGCCTATGTAGAGCTGTGTGACGTTGCGCATATACTGTTGAGTATGGCATTTGATTCTCTTGTTGTTCGTTGTTGCAAGTGAATGAGTTGGCATTTGATGGCCGCCTTTAGGGAAAGATCCAATAAAGAATGTGCACTGTCTGTCCGTCTGGTGTGTCGTGACTTTTTGACAAGTGTTGGGTGGGAACGCGTTATATGGTAATGCTTTGCAGTGATATTACTGTGCCCAATAGAGTAGTGCAAGAAATTCCTATTTCAGTAATAACATTACCATTTCCAATTACGTTAAGGTTGTTACTTGTGTCGATCTTTCTAAATATCAGATTTAAGTTGAATCGTTCAAAAAACAACGATCCTCATCCCACAATTTGTTTTCATCGTCCTTTCAGCTAGTTTAGGTGAGACATGGCAGTAAAGTTTACTTTCTCCGTGTGGAACTATATCCAACACTTTTGAGTTTATCAAGTGAAAGAATGGCAAGAACATGTATAAATCATGTTGTATGGTTAGGTCACACCGATCGTTCACACGGAGGTACGCCGGAGAGGGAAGGGAGGGGTACACTTGCCAATTTTGTGATGTAACGAGTAGTGTAACCAATGACTAATCCCAGGGAATAAAAAGTAACGTAGTAATAGTGAGTAGTGAGTAATACGAGCCCAACACTGATTACAGGGTGATCTAGCTATTATAAGTGGGTCATTCAGACTCCAGCCGGAAGGTGGCGGTACTGCATATCTCGTGTTGCAGACTGGGTTGGGGGGGGCAAGAAACACCCGGATGTATTCAACAAAGATCGGATGGAAACGTTCGCAGCTAACTTCGGTAGATAAGACAATTTGTCTAGTAATTTTGCGAATTGCAAAGGCCTGTTTCTGCGTGTTTCCGAGCTGTTGTTTCTAAAACCAAGCGGAGGCATCCGGCGGAGAAGGTAACCGTAACCTAACTGTGGCGTATTAGCCAGTAGGACAGCGGGGAACTTTAGTCTGTTTAGCTGAGGTGGCGTGACGTTAGGCGGAAAAGATCAACCCAAATACGTTGCCAGCCAAAATGTAATACTAACTTGGTTGCGAGCCAAAGAACAAACGTAATGAAACGGTGCTGCCTGTCGAAGTTAATAAAATGATAGTGGGGGTATTTCTTCGGGCTAACTGAATATCCGGTTCACTACCACTAGCAAGCACGAGCTAGCCTGCTAGCGCTGAATTTAACATGAGCCAACTCGCACACATGAGCCGGGACTAACGTTAAACATAATGGATGGTATGACTTGTAACGTTAGCAGCAGTGAGACTGCATCACACCAGGGCAAGGGGTTACGTAGAGTGTAAAGACGGGGCTAGTTTAGGCCTGTAGGACATAACGTTAGGTGTGAACCATGTGCAGTGGAGGGCCGAGAATCTGCACTAAACTCAGTTCTTTATTTTAATCCCAGAGGGCAATTGATTTTCAAGCAGGTAAAGAAACACACGACACATATACCCCCAAAAATAGCAACGAGAAAAATTAAGCAACTACAAGTAACAAGACATATAATGCAGTAAAAAGAAAAGGAAAAATGTTTTAATTGCCAGTCGACAGTGGAATAATATGATGTTTCTAGTTATGTCCATTAAGGCAGCATTTTTCTCTCATTCGTTCCTGTTCTGGTTAAAGCCCTGCTAATTGAAGTCACGTGGGGTCTCCTATATAAAAAATTGCGTGCGCATATAATCGTCCTGCAGATTGTCCGATAATTACATTTTGGGAACACTGGGAAATTTCGATGGCAAACTTCAGATTTTTATTTTATTTTTATAAGGCCGTTACACTTTAAAGTCCTAATAATAATATTCTGTGTCATAAAACGCTTACAACAAAATAGTGTCCTTGTTGCTTTAGTTTAAAAGCTTATAGGTTGTCAAAAAATATGGTGTGAATCAGTCTCAATTAAGCACATTACGATCAGTTGAGCCCCAATTTGTTCCACATAATTGCGACATATTCAAAGTTTTGAGGAATTGGACTGGATGTTATATAATTCTGATGCGTTATGGTTTTGCGGCCCTGGCGCCGGGCACACAGCCATGCTCTTCACTACCAGTCACACCCACTGTCTGATACCCAAAGTCAGTGAGAATAACAAACTTCTAGTCTGTTATGTGTTTTAATGTCAAACCAAATGAATGTGAAGTGTTGAATGTGTAAAAAAAAAAGAGGCACATTTAGGATACCAGGGTCTGTCGCATCTTCTCTACAATTTTTTTTTCTTTTCTTTTCGAAATATGCTGGCGAAACATGAATTTATTTCCTTTCCTTTTCTTATTTTTATTTCCCATTTATCCCTTAACACAAGGGCATCAGTAGCTCAGGAGGTAGAGTTCCCACCCCGCAACCGCAAGGTTGGCGGTTCGAGTCAGCTCCTTCCAGGGAAAAATCTGTCGTCGTGTCCTTGAGCAAGACACCTAACCCCAACTTGTGTTGAGCAGGTTGGCGCCTTGTATGGCTACCTCCGCCAACGGTATGATGTGTAAGTCGCTTTGGATAAAAAGCGTCTGCTAAATAATGTAATGTAACACAAAAACTGGAAATAAGATGAACATAAAATGTAAAAGGTGCATTTTCAGTTGTGAACTTCCAACTAATCCAAACACTGCCAAAGGTCATCAGCAGGGAGAGATCATGTACAATATAAAGTAATACGACTATAATAATGACGTAAAGTAGTAATGTAAAGCAGTTCTGCTGCTGTTTTGCGGTAATGGTGAAAGAAACGATGAAAATATCTACCGCTTTTCTACCATCCCACAATTTATATCGTCATATCGAACAGCCCTAGTTCCCTCGTTCTCGAGGTGAGAAAGAGCTCCAGTGTCCCCTCGCCACCTCCAGTGGCACTCGGTGACAGCAATGCGCCTCTTGGCATCAACCTTTATATTGGACCGATTCTTTTCTTTTTTTTATAAAGGGTCCAGCTCTGAGCTGGCAGCATTACTTGCTGCTGTGACATGTTGCCACTCACCAAACCTTTAGTTGCTGAAACTCGAACTGAGGCCACCGTGGAAGTTTTTCTTTTCCGTCTTACTCAGGCATTGACATTTCCTTGCACAGAATGGAATGACAAGCCCATTTCCATGCACATCAGTATTCATTAATGGCGTTTCATTAACCATGTATGGTTAATTGGGAGAGTTAAGGGGTGGAGTATGAGGCTTGTGCGTACCATTTCACAATTATTGGGATTTATAAAGGGGTAATTGTGTGCCAGTTTGCATAGGCACAGTTTTATAAAGCAGATTATTGTCCGTTTAGGGATGGGGGTTTTAGCTTCTTGTACACGTTTAAACCCTGAATTTTGGTGTGTACACGCGGTTACTCATAACATGACGTCACAGCCACAGAGGCCAATGACACTGGTCGGAAACTCAGGTAGCTGCTAGTAAGTAAGCAAGCCGTTATGAAGGATTAACGTTAGGGGGTAAATATAGGTTAGAATATACTTTGTTGTTTCAAAATTCATAAAATAAACAAGTGTCATGAAATTCTAATCAAACAGCCTTCCATTCACGGAGTGTTTTTGTTATTGTGACAGACCTTCAACTGTCCTGATTATGTCATGTGAGACGCCTCTCCCGATAACTATGGACATGGGGCTACAATTATTATGATACATCTATTTATAATACAGGAGGCTACTACTAATAATAATACATGACTAAAGAAAAGTTTACGTTTATTTGTAATAAACAAAACATTGATTACAACAGCATTAATCAATATCGGAAAAACAGTAAATTCTTCAACCATTTCAACTTAACGCTAGTACTTGACAGTAACCTAACGTGAGTATTTACAGAGCTTCAATAGCTTGCTGAATAATATGATCTAGCTAAAATAAAGCCTAGTTCTTGACCGTCTAAATAAATATAGGTTACTACGTTGACTATTTAAACTAGAAAACTCAACTTTAAGCTAGACTTCGGCCAGACTAGACTGTAGCATACTCACAACTCGGTGTACTTAATGTTGCTTTTTAACAACAGTAGTATGTCCACATTTTCTGCCATCAATCGGTTTCTGAGCTTGTTGACCAGAAGAAAAGGAATCCGGTCCGCTCGTCTTTTTCACCGGCCTCCATTCCGTACTGCTGTCATCGTCCACCAGCTTGGGACTGAGTGAGACGGCTCAATGTGCTCCTAAAGCCTGGCGCATCCACTTCACGGACTTGTCTTTCATTTCCGCGATCAGCTGGGTGTTTTTCATGGCTCTCTGTGGAGTAGAAGAAGCCGTTACCCACCGCGCCATCTTGTTCCAAATCTGCGGTCGCATGTCTTCACCGCAGATGATTGTTCATTGAGCCGGTACGCCCCCCTTTCAGTCTTAAAGCACACCATTGTGTTGCCGTCCTCGTTGTTTTGTAAAATACTTCCCGGCTTTTGCTGCGCCGCTCATTTTGATGTGTGTGGCATAGAATTTGAATTGGTTAAGAACGGACATCCCACTGTTTGCCATGGTCATTTGACTAGCACACCATAAAATGGTGCATAGGGCATTTAGGGGTTAGTTGTTATAGTGACAGTTGAAGTCTGGGCAGCAAGGCTGTAAAGTGGATCACACTGGCTAAACTAAAAAGGGTCGTTTTGTAATGTTACAAGTCCACCTACATGATTGGTTCTCCCTGATCACCTGTTCAGATTGGTTCCTCCAATCAGCAGGCACCATTAAAATATAATAATATATTTGTACATTTATTATTAATTTAGTGTAATCCATCCTAAACGGATAGTGTTTCATTTTCGTGTACATGTGTACACTCCCCCATCCCTAGTCCATATGTAACCTTTTCGTGTGGAATCTACACGGTTTTATAAACAAGGCCCCAGGTGTAGTGTTTGGTTGGAATGAAAACCTGCAGACTCTCGTCCCTCCGTGGCATATGGTTTGAGATACCTGCTTTTGAGGGTAAAATGTTACAAAACTGTAACCCTTTTATTTTTGTCCTTTCCAGCTTGCAGCGGAAGACTCTCTCTCCATTCCGTCTCCTGAGAATCACACTCTTGACAACATAAAAAAGGAAATACACTTACAAGTAAGATGCAAAGGTGGCTTGATAATTTAGTGGGCAGAATGGGATATTGTCTAGGTATGGGATGGGCAATCATGTGCCATAGAGGGCCAAGAGTCTGCATGTTTTAATTCCAACCAACGTCCACACCAGGTGATTTCACTGATTAGTTCCTCCTCTGGTTGAAGGTGTGCTAATCAGTGAAATCAGATGCTGTAGTGTTTGGTTGGAATGAAAACCTGCAGACTCTTAGTCCTCTATGGCATTTGGTTGTCCACCAAAGGTCTAGGTTAATACATGCACTGTCTGCCCAAAAGGCGGTGTATATTTTGGCCATATGGCATTAAATGTACCTGTGTGAAATCTAGCTTGGTTCTGTATGGGGGCATTATTGTCTCATAAATAATTCCACACGTGCCAGCTGATGCTTACGTGCAAGAAACACATTTGTGAATAGGGATGGGTATCATTAGGATTTTATTGATACTACTACTCTTATTGATACTGCTTATCGGTTCGGTACATTATCGATACTCTTATCGGTTGTTTTTGATTATTATCCTCTGTCATCCTTCCTCTAGCTGCTAGCCTGAAGTAGGGCTGTTCGATATGACAATATGTATCGTGCGGCGATAGAAAAATGTCCATCGTAGATATTTTCCTCTATCACCATTGCCGCAAAAAAAGCAGAACTGCTTTACGGCAAATCAATTTGGGAAATCAGTGGCGATACCCAGCCCTAGAGGTGTGTGGTTATTTTATATTATTATTGTTGTAATATATTATTACCCAACAAAATACAGCCTCCATCATCATTTTACAGTAACCATCTGCTGATGATGTGGCTATATTGGGAAAGGAATGTCCACTAGGGATGGGCGGATCAAAACTGGTATTGATACTTAGATATTCACATGCATTACAGCTCTAACATTTATTGTAGCCTATTTTAACCAAATGAAACATTCACAGCCACTAAAGAAAATCAAACTTGTCTTATTTCCCTCTTTTCTTCATCACTGCTTTAACTGGCAGTTTACTTTCTGGCAGATGATCT
>OMOT01044231.1:0-13689 GCA_900312575.1 Acanthochaenus luetkenii
CCAATCATGATGGTTCATCTTCGTACGCACTGAGCCATGGCTGAGGAATGTTATCTGAGATACCAGAGAACATTCTGAGATAGCACAGAGTACATTCTGTCTGTAACTGTCTTTTGGTCAGTGGGGGACATTCTACTGAGAGAAGAATCAGGAATGTGAAACATAGATATCCTACAAATCCCTCCTTTCACACCCAAAGGGTGTGAATAAAACAGAAGGTAAAAACAGTACAAAAATATCAGAACTTTAAGCAATTAAAAACATTCAAATATCAAACTCCTAGGAACTTGTATGAGTGCACCATCTCTACCTCCACTCCCCGGATGGTGACAGGGGTTGGGGGCTTCCTGTTCCTTCGAAAGTCCACCACCAGCTCCTTGGTCTTCTCAGTGTTGAGCTGGAGGTGGTTGTTGTCGCACCATCCTACAAAGTTCTCTATCAGGTCTCTGTATTCCTCTCCAGGTGTGAATAGGCCCTGTGGAGCAGGTAGATGATGGCATCCTCCACACCAATGTGGGCCTGGTATGCAAACTACAGTGGGTCCAGGGAGCCGCAGACCAGGGGCCTGAGGTGCTGCAGAGAGCACTGGGACGGCCTTTCTTGGGCACCGGGACAATGCAGGAGGTCTTCCAAAGCTGGGGAACTTTCAGCCTCAGAGAGAGGTTGAAAAGGTGTTGAAACACTCCTGCAAGCTGCCCAGCGCACACCTTGAGCACCCTGGGATTTATGATGATAATAAGGCCTTGTTCTATTTATACTTGCCTCTCACAAGATTCTCTCCTGATTATATTTACTTAATAGGGCTTGTGACACACTCGTGGGTGACAGGAGTGTCCACAGGACCGGATAGCACAAAGTCAATGTCCACAACAAGGAATACAAGAAACAGTGGTTTTATTACTGCTTCCGGGGCGCAACTGATTATGCTCACACAGAGTCCGGGGGTTAAGGCAGGAGAGTAGTAGGTAGACAAGCAGGGGTCAATAGCCAGGCGGGTTGTCAGACGGTCAGGGATCAGGCACACAGCAGGGTTCTCGGCCCGGTCGGTCATACACAGGCTAGGCTTTCCTCAATCTCTCTCGCTCTCTCTTCCACTTTTCCTCCAACTTCCCCCCATGGGTCACACACCCCTCTCTGCATTTTCTCCCCCTATTTAAGCCCTGCCGCTCTCTTTCCCTATTGTCCCTGCCCGATCTCCTTAATTGGCTCAGCTGCCTCACATCTGCTGCTGATTGGGGTGGACGTCCGTCTCTGGGCTTTAGCGTCCACGTGGGGAACGGCACGTACCGCCCCTCCTTCCTTTCCCCCTCCAATACTCCCTCCATCTGCCACAGGCTATGTATTTCACAATCACACATGACTATTTTTGGAAGATTATATGTTGGTTAAAAGATTTTTCCCACACCACTCTACAAGCTCTGCTACCAGTTCCATGTAGGCTCTGTCATCACATATTACATTACATTACAGCATTTAGCAGATGCTTTTTTCCGAAGTGACTTACAGTACATATCATACTGTTGGTGGAGGCAGCCATGCAAGGCGCCGACCTGCTCTACGGGGCCAATGTTGGGACTTATGACATATTTGCATGACCCATTACCACATCCGATGACAGAAGGCAGTGTTGTGTTGGAAATTTGTGGTATTAGATTATATTGCACTTTATTGATCCCCTAGGGGACGTTCAGGTGTCACAGCAGCCATTGGCAGAACAATGCCAGAAATATGGAAGGTAATAAAATACAGGTAATAGTAAGTAAGTACAGAAGATAATATAAATAATATAACTATACAAAACCATAACTATAAAAAGATGGCTTTTTAGAGAGTGAAGAAGAAGGTTGAGAGAACAGATCCCTGGGGGATCCAATGCTGCTCAGCTTTTCAGACCTTGATTATTGGATTCTAACATATTGTGGTCTGTCAAGGAGGTAGTCCATCACCAACTCAATAACACCAGGATGGAGTTGCATGTCCCTGAGCTTCCGCCCATGTGCATATGGCTGTATGGTGTCAAAAGCGCTTGAATTAAAAACACAAACAAAAAAACTGTATCTGAAGTATCTGGTCACCAAATGGGACACCCTGTGCCCCGCAGATGTGAATAGGCTCTGTGCAGCATATACAGCATCTTCCACTCCAATCTTTGCCTGATAGGCAAACTGTTATGTGTGTTGGCCTATGTGCCTTTTTTATTATTATCACCAAATAAACAAAACAAAAACAAAAAAACATCAGTTTGGAAAAAATAGTCAACCTGAAAATGTAATAGATTCTCAATAATGTAATATGGTATTACATTATCGGTAAAATTGTATAACAATATCAGTCAGGACCTGGCCCCTGGCGTCCTCCAGGGGTCAGTCCTGGGGCCCCTGCTCTTTTTAATCTACATGCTCTCCCATGGTAACATACTGCAAAGCCATGACATCAAATTTCACTCATATGCTGATGATAGCCAAATCTACCTCCCCTGACTCACACCTGGCTCTCACCCGGGCTACCAAAGTCCTTGATGACATCCGCCACTGGATAATTTGAAATTCCCTGCAGCTAAATGGCAGTAAGACCGAAGCCATCCTCTTTGGCACCCTCCATCAAACCAAACAGGCCGGTATTACCCATATCACTGTTGACAATCACTCCATCCCCCTCTCCTCACCGGTCACCAGCCTGGGTGTAAAGTTGGACTCATAAGTGTTGTTTGATGCCCACATAAAAACGGTCTGTCAAACCTCCTTCTACCACCTGAGGAACATTTCAAAACGTAGACCCTCACTCTCCCAATCTGACGCTGAAAGACTGGTCCACGCCTTCATCAGTTCCCGCATTGACTACTGTAACTCTCTGCTGGCAGGCCATCCCTCCAAAACCATCCAGAGGTTACAGTACGTCCAGAACAGTGCTGCCCGTGTCCTCACCAAAACCCGGAAAACACATCACCTCAATCCTCCACTCCCTTCACTGGCTGCCAATAAACCAGCGGATACACTTCAAGATTCTCCTGCTGGTCTACAAGGCCATAAACTACTCTGGCCCAACCTACCTCCAGGACCTCCTCTCCCCTCAATCTGCATCCAGGTCACTTAGGTCTGGCAGCAAAAACCTCCTTGCCATCCCACGCACCAGGCTGTCAACCATGGGGCACCAGGCTTTTTCCACATTGGGGCACCGCCTGTGGAATCAGCTGCCAGGATCCATCAGAACCTCAGACTCCCTTGCTGCCTTCAAAACTAACTGCCTATTTCACTCTGCCTTCCATTAGGGCCCTGTTTTGCTGTTCCTTTTTCTTCTTCTTTCATGTGAGTCCTAGGGGTGAACATCATTGGTTGATTAGACATTCACAGTAGGTGATGGTACGCTTACTTTGTAGTTCAAGTTACTGTTTTTAGTTCACTTCAACTAAGTTTAGCGGGGTCACCACGAGCAGGTAAACAGCATGACCTGCATGTCTTTGGGCTGTTGGAGGAAACCGGAGCACCCGGAGGAAACCCACGCAAACTCCACACAGAAAGGACAGAGGAGATTTGAACCCCCGACCTTCTTGCTGTGAGACGACAGCGCTAACCACTGAGCAACTGTGCCGCCCAATTTTGCTGCTCCTGTTAGTATTATTTGTTTAATGGTCTATCTAACCTTCTATTTTCTCTCTTGCTGTGAAGCACCTTGAGATGTCGTTTGATTTTAAAGTGTGCTATATAAATGAAATTCATTATTATCATTATAGGACATTTTATTACTGTATTGGTTAAGTTATTACATTATTGGGTTTTATTTCATTTTCGATCAAGGTAAGTGCCAAATGTATTATATTTTCAGTAGTTATTACATTATTGGGACATTTGCACACTATCAGGTGCTACTAGCGCATGCATTTGCTTTGGCGCCATCGTGTGGATGTAATAGTGAACAACAGCACACACGCAAATCTTTTTCCTGTCTCCACAGTCCACACAATCTCGTGGGATTTCAAAGGAAAAGTGGTGTGTCATTCGCGAACGAGTTGGCTCTTTGAGTCAGCTCTTTTAGGTGAACGTTGGGAGCCGACTCGCGTATCTGAAGAGCCGATTTGTTTTGTAAATGAACACAAAACAATAGTAGATCCTATGATGTCTGAGTTAGATCCGATCCTACAAAGAGCCGACTCGTTCGCGAACGACACGCCACTATTTGCGATGCCCTCAGCATTTGGCATATTGTAATAATACGTTGTCAATGTTGAGGCATCTGCGCTCGAAGCACCCGGCGCTGGCCAACCCAACTGTTTATACATTATTGGTACAGAATGTAGAATATGGGTGGGGAATGAATAACAATAAATAAAGTATATATATATATAATGTGCAGCACAGAATATACATGTTTTCTGTACATCATGTTATTATGATACATGTGATGAGTGTTAAATATTTGGTTGATTTTCGAAACACTGTCACGTGGCTAATGACGTTTGAATCTCATGAAACTATTACGAGCCCCGTCTAACGACCTCGAATGAGAGCCACTTAATATTATCACATTGTCACATGACTTATGACATGCAGGTGTGGCTCAATATAGAGTTGCGTATTGACAAACATGCGTCTGTTTTCATTTGACCCTGAGAGTTTATTTCCCATTCGTGTAATCAACAAAATTGTGTTTTCTTTTAAACACCAGATCTCCATCCCTGCATAAAACTACATTCGAAGAATACGTTTTGTTTTCTACATGATCAGTTTATTGTCTCATAGGTCCTAAATCATTCAATGAACCAGAGTTTTGGCAAAGTCTTAAGAAGCAAAAGCTTGGTCTCAATATCACGCTTCAACGCTATTCTTGATTGTAAGACAAACACGCTACTGCGCAGCCACGTACACTTGTATTCATTAGGTGAAAATACTTGTATAAGATAAAGACGTCACAGTCGAGTAGTGTTTCGAGCGCTTCGTGAAGCCTCGACACAATTGTTGCAATTGTCTCGGTGTTTTGGAAAGCCTCGTTCAGGCCTTCCCTATGTGTCGGCAGCGTGAGTGCGATGCTCTGAATGCGTTGCTGCTCGTTATGATGTAACGTGACGGGGCCTTAAGTAGACGGAATAAACTGCTCTGAAGTGTTGTTATGTTACATACTAGTATGTGTTCTCATCTGACGTCTGTATGATGCACAAATAATGTCCTAACTGATTAATACATGAATGAATCAGTCAATAAATCAGTCAATGACGCAATATTATGTTCTATTTTGGGAGTGTATTTGTTTTGAAATGTTTATTGCGCAATTTATTCATGCACATGTGTAATAGCGTCTTACTCTTTTCACATTTATTTAAATCGTTTTTGTAACAAACGAACTGCAAAATAATGTTGTTTTGGTCATTAGAAGGTCGAGTAAGAATGACCATTTTAAGTGAAGTGATATATTTGAACAAACACCAGTCATTGGTCAAAATATCGCTAACTTTGGCAGATTTAGAAAACCCGGAAATGCTACAGAATGAAGAGCCGTTTGGGAGCCGAAAGAGCCGGCTCTTATTGGTGAGCTGAGCCAAGTGAGCCGACTCACTGAAAAGAGCCGGAATGTACATCACTAAGCTGCATGTTGCTTTGCTGTCTGATCAGTCAATGTCCTTGATTTGAGAATCCTGGTTTGAGACAGGATTCCAACTAAGGCAGCATGTACGTCATGGCGTCATTTACGTATAGACTCCAATGTCCATGTTGTCCACATTTCTGAACAAATTAGTTAATAAGCGTTGCACATTTAAACAGAATGAATATTCATTTGCTACATTGTCTATTTCTCAGTAGAAAACATTTGTAGGCAGGACTGCAGTACCAATACCAGCTGCTTGGTTTCCGCGTTCGGAAGTCATGTGCCAACCCCTAACCCCCTGGTACGTGAATCATTGGTCCGGTAGGGAAACCCGTAAGGCTGACAAAATGGCGGACTCTGAAACCAGGTGCAGCGTTAGACAGACCTTAGATTCTGACGCCGAACCCCTTAAACTGTCCGACTTGTTAGATCATGGATGGAAGTTATTTGAAGAGGTAGATATTACAACTGAACTACTTGGATCTAACGCTGTCCAGGTTAAAGTTAAACGTGGTATAGCGTTGTTGGAAGAGGCGTCCAGAATGGTGGCTCAGCTCGACCTATTTAGCCGCAATGAGGACCTGGAGGAGATAGCGACCACAGACCTGAAATATCTGTTTTTACCCGCACTACTTGGTGCCCTGACGTTGAAGCAGACGAACCGAGATAAACGCTTAGATATCGTCCAAACGGCTCGGGCTTACTTTCATGATTTTTTGAGGAGATGTAAAGAGTATAACGTATCAAAGTTCGAAGTCCCAAAGTCGATGATTGAAAACGCGGCTCTCGGTGAAGAATCAGAAATCGGATCTTCTACAACCAAGGTAATTAATTAAGGCAACAATATAATAAATGTAATCGATAACATCGTGACACTTTGAATGGAGGTGTTTGTGTCGTCTGCTAGCTTTCCTCCCCCAGTCCGCCAGACCTGGTTGCCATGGCGTCGCAGAGACGGGCCAAGATAGAACGGTACCTGCAGAGAAAGGAGACGGAAGCCAGACTGTCGGCAGTCAGGATAACTATGGAGAGCGGACAGGCCGATGATGAAGTTATCCGACATTTCTACCTTCTCCGTTTGCGAAAATGGGTCATCGTGTCTTTGGATGAAGTCGACAGCATTGACCAGGAAGTGGAGATTCTACAGACAATGAAGCAGATGTTAGCTGAACCGTGTAAACAGCCAGCTAGGACACCTATGAAGCCTTTCATCCTCACTAAGGGCGCAGCGCAGGTGAGACACTAGAGACGGATGTGAAGCTGGCCACAATGGCCAGTGGATTCACATTCCGTTTCTTAGTTGCCAAAGTACGTGTAAGAATGGAAAAGAGCTATTGAAAATGAGTTCACTGATTGCAAAAATGGCAGTTTGTCCATTTTATGAAATGTGGCTGGTGGCTTGTCATGCTGCATTCTGAAAATATGGTATATCAGTTTTATTTATGTAGCCCTTTTATACAAGCATGTCTCAAAGGGCTTTACATTGCATCATATACATAGTACATCACACCATGCACCACACTACACACAAACACATATATTTGCATGTCTTTGCCTGTGGGAGGAAACCGGAGCACCCGGAGGAAACCCACGCGAACACGGGGAGAACATGCAAACTCCACACAGAAAGGGCCAGGCGAGATTTGAACCCAGGACCTTCTTGCTGTGAGGCGACAGTGCTAACCACTGAGCCACCGTGCCGCCAATAATATATATACTATATAATAATATATATAATATGTTCAAGGCCTGGTGGTAGTCTGTTGGTATTAGTGGTCAAGTCATTGATATTGTCCTTGTGTAACTAGGAAGTATTGACAGTAAATATGTAACAATGACCTCCATAACTTCACCTTGGTGAGATGGCTAACATGTTAAAAATCATCCGCTACATTGCCTGTTACTTAGTAACAGCCATGGAGTAAGACTGGAGCCAACATGGCTACCACTGCCAGCTATGACTCACTGTGTAGCCATAATCACTGATGGCTTACCCAAAGGAAATGTCATGGCCTTGATGACAAACAATACATGTTCGTCTTCCCATTGGAAATATCAGAAATGGGGAATGTAGATGGGCAAGTTTTTGGGACTAAGCTGTACACAGACACCTGCACTATGTCAGTTCAGCTAATGTAACGACAACTGAAAATAAAACACCCCAAAACACTTGAACACTGTTGGGTCTATTTTGTTGTTTGGCTGTTTTTTTCGTAGTCCCACAGATAACCAGCCAAATGTAAATTACATCAGAGGCAGAGATACCAATGTGTCCAGTAGTAGCTTCAATACACCATAATTAATTGTAGCCACAAGATATGTCGCGTTTTGAGTAAGGGGTGCGGCTGCGATCCTAGACATGGACATCACTCTTTCTTTGTTTTTTAACGACCAGGTATGGCACATATTGTTGTTTCTCCACTTTTTCTTTTCTTGACTGGAAAATACTCGCTCTGTTGCATTTGGTATACTATCGCTATTGCAATATGTGAATGAGCTCAGTTTTAGTTATTTATACCCATACACCCATCTTTTGAATGGAAGTGACAAGTTCACAGTCCTGGGGGCTGTTGAAAGGCATTCTGGGAAACCTACGTAGGAAGTCACTAAATGAAGTAGAGGTAGATGAGGAAGGTTTAGGGAAAGTGGGTAAACCAAAAATGTAAATTGCAACACTTAAACTCAAAATAACTTCTGGAATGCAATGAACATCACATATTGATGCTATATAACACTGTAAGAGTATCTTAGGGTGGTGTTTTCCTTTACATCTTGTGTCATCTATGTAAGAGAATATGTTTGTTGTGTTCCACAGGCGCAGGTATTTGGGGCTGGTTACCCCAGCCTTCCCACCATGACAGTAGATGACTGGTATGAACAACATCTGAAACGTGGAGTCCTTCCTGACCAGGGAATACCCAGGAGGGTTACTGTCGAGGAGGACTTTGATGCGAAGGAGCATGAGGAAGAAGAGAAAGAGGAAAGGGTTGAAAATGACAACGAGGAGACCTTGCAGAAAGCCAGAGATTGGGATGACTGGAAAGACACTCATCGAAGAGGTTATGGAAACCGCAAGAACATGGGCTAAACAAGCCCAAACAGCTACAAGCAGCAGTTGTGTCAAGATCAGCCCTGATACCAAGCTATATGGTCTGTAGTGTTTGTTCCCTAATACTGTCATTTAAAAATAATAAAGAAATGGATCAAACCACATGGTAAGTGTACATGAAGAAATTGCCGCCTTCTCTTTTTTTTCAAAATCAACTTGGCAAATTTCCAAATAAAGTGATATTTCACGTTTTTAGCATGGACATCTTCACAAGAGTTGATTAACGAGACTTGAGTTTGTTAAAAGGTGAAAATGTTACGCCAAAGTATCAGATTAATAATTTACTGGTTCCAGGCATGTAAAATACTTCAGCAGCAAGATGCATTCTGCAAGTTTTAATAGTGGGACAGAATATTAAAGGGTAATGCTGCCTGTGGTTTTGAAATGTGTAATTTCTGTTTCTTAGTACAGGGTGGGTTAGGGTTAGTTAACAGTCATTCATGTATCCCATAGACAGGGATGAGGGGTTTTACTGTGATCCTCTCTAAATCTTTGAAAGTCGAAATGTAAGTGATTGACTGTGACAATACCAGGGCAGTCTGTGTTCTATAATATAGATAGCATATGGATGTAAAAGTTCAGATATATGTTGTGTGAGTCCACAAATTCAGTCTAGCATTCGTTGTCAATGGAGCAGCTCTGGGCTATACATCCGTATGACATCACAGATTAAAATCTTGGTTCTCTGGTTTCTAGCTTTGGGACATGTTCACAAATGTGGACCAGTTTGACCTAGTCAATAAGAACTATAAACCCAAACCGAGATCCTGATAGTATCTTTATACACTTTAATTAACAATGTGAAATGCCTTATACAACTTTGGAGATGTGGTCTACTGCAAATTTGTAACAGTAATGGACATTGAGCAAGAAATGACAATGACATGGCTACCAAAATGTACTTAGATTAATTTACTTAAACTACATTTCTTAATAGCGTTTAATATTAACCACATTTCATTGGTAGAACCTTTTCACTTTTAAGTACAAATGTGATTTAGCTCTATTATTTTAGAAAAGGTTTTCAAATTGCAAAAGAGATGGTGAGTACAGGTACCCAGAGTGACAAATACTGGTATTTGAATGTACACACAAGAGTTCTACTGGAGATAAATACTACTGTTAACAAATGTATAATCCAAAACATGTATAGCATGCTATCTACCTGCTATTTAACAGAAATAACAGACTTTTTCTTCTCTTTTGGCCTCTTGTAAAACTGCATTATTGTGTTGTCTCCAATTATTACTTTTCTGTAAATTATTTTATCATATTTAATTGGAATATTCACAGAGTAAATATAAGCCAGTATGGTGAAATTATGTTTCTGGCCACAAGTAAGTCAGGTAACAAGTAACATGGATGTGCGGTCAGTTTTCAGTTTGGTGACAGTTGTCGCTATACCAACATCTGTAATGAAGGACATGATTTATTGACATGTGCCTAGCGTAGTCTGATCAGCTACATTACAGCATTTAGCAGACGCTTTTATCCAAAGCGACTTGCATATCATCATACCGTTGGCGGAGGCAGCCATGCAAGGAGCCAACCTGTTCAACGGGAGCAATTTGGGGTTAAGTGTCTTGCTCAAGGACACTGCGACAGATTTTTTTGTTTTTTGCCAGGAGGAGCTGGACTCTAACCTTCAATCTTGCAGTTGCTGGGCGGGAACTCTACTTCCTGAGCTACTGCTGCCCCAGTAAATGGTCATTATATGGAATTTAACCTTCAACCTTCTTGTAATTAACTTATAGATCTTGGTCACATGATGGCGACATTGCTTAATGCTTCTCCGTTATCTTGCTTGGCTTTCATAATAAAAGTCAGATTTGTCATGTCTAGAAAGAAAGGGTTAGGGTTAGTAAGTATTACGGTGTACAAAATATTAAAAAATCATATTACCCGTTACAACAAATATGAAGTGAAACAGTAGCTGTTATATAGAAGTGTCCTTTTCACAGCCTATATTAATAGCCACATAGGCCCAGGGGTGGTCATAGCATTCAGCAAAGGTCTTGTCTTAGGCCCTGCAAAAGACATGGATATCAAGTAATATGAGGTTATTTTTTGGGGGCAATAATTAAAATATATTTATTTATTGAAAAACTCCTTGGTACAATAACAATTATGTAAATATTGAGAAATGCTTTAGTCAGACGGCATTCCACTTGGCTTCTAGTAAGATTTGCCTCTTTACTATAAACTAATTTTCCTTGCTTCTGTACCAGTTGCAGCGAGATAAGTCAAATAAATAAATAAAGCGAAGCTACCTAAATGGCACACAATAAACAAAAAAGATGAAGAGGAAGATAAAGGCTTTGTTGACCACACATTTCTCTACATAAAAAAATAAATTATAGCACCATGTGTGTATCATTCTTTCTCAGTCAGGCGAGTCATTTCCAGTGTTAGGGTTTGGGTTAGCGCACAGCCCTTGACATGGAACACCAGCCCTCAATTGCTTCTTTACTTACTTTACATACTTTGCTCCAACTTGAAAGTAATATATAGAAAGGACAGAAATGTGTTATTTAAATAAAGGTTGATTGATTGACTAAGGAATTCCCAAACACCAAATGTATTCAAACAACAGGGGTTATCTTATAAAGCCTTGTGAGTGGAAACGTACTCTGACTGAACCCAGGAACTGAGGCTCCCATTGTAGAGCATTTAGGGACAATTGTGCTACTTAAATAATAATAATACATTACATTTCTATAGCACTGTTCACAATGCTCAAAGACACTTGACAATATGAGATAAAAACAAAAGAAAACAACAAAAAGAAAAGAAAAGAAACAAAACAACTATGGGTTAAAAGTAAGAGTGAAAAGGTGGGTTTTGAGGGCTATTTTGAAGTATGGCAGGGTGTTGGCATTGCGGATATGGCTGGGGAGGGCATTCCAGAGGGATGGGGCAGCTGCAGCAAAGGCCCTGTCGCCCCAGGTCCGGAGCTTAGTCCTGATGGAATGTAATTGGTTGATATCAGCAGACCTGGTGTTTCATAAGATAGTAGACACCTTTCCAATGTATGTAATTTAAGTTTGGTGTTTGAGAATTTCTTTTCATATTTTTGGCAGCCCTGTATGTCGGCATGTATGACAATTCATACTCTATATTCTATTTAATGGACATTTGCAAAAAATAGCAATTGCATTTTCATTGACTCATTGAGGTTCCATCTATAATGTTAATGTTTAATTCTGTACTAAATATGTGACGCACGTTGGTCAATACGGGTTTTATTGTGAAAGTGATGACCGGAAGCGTTTTATTTTTTATAGCTGGCTACACGTGATCTAACGTTAGTACAGGTGGATTCTGATTCGTCCTCTGAAGACGCTAGCTGTTAGCTGTTTATGCTAATACCAGTTATCACAGCAAGGTCAACAAACTTCCCGGTTCCGTTTCAGGTACTGTTTCTATCTGTCGTTTTCAGCTAACAGCACACCAGCTGAGACAGCGAACCAAACGGCAATGATTGAAGGAAGCTAAGTTAGCTAAACATTTGATATTGAGGCAGACTTCCGTAGCTGACTGCATGCTGCAATGTTTTAAATATTGCTACAGACACCACCTCAAAAACGATTGACACACAACTTCCTAACATTTGGTAATTTTGTTTGTCACCGAACGGTCAAAGCCATTGACGTGTTTTGAACCGTTATTGCAGTTGGAACTTAAGATTCAGCTGTCTGTAAATGCCAAACACTGTTGTCTTGTACTGAATTATAGTTTTTCTTGACATTATTTTATCTGACGTTAAATGCTAATACAACCCAGCATGATTACATTTTTTATCTGATGACAAGCAGTGCTGGTGTTACAAATCTGTGATCGCTAATGATGCGCGTTCGAAGCAGTTGTTACTCACCGCTGTCATAGTGTGGTGTGCCTCATCACATTATTTTGTCTTCTCAAACATTTAAAAAAACGTAACGTAACTTTCATAAGTAAAAAATACATGTATTATCCCTCATCAATAACGTTTCATGAGAACAAAATCAAAACGGGCGAGATTCTAACCCATGTCTGATATCTTGTCATGTGCACCACTTGACTTACACGTTATTGGTGGAATACACACGTCCTATATGTAATATTACCTATTTTACCACTTATATTCAGATTAATGTGATGATTTACTGTATTATCTTAAATATACGAGTCATGGGTGTTCCTTCCTTCTTGATTGAGTGATTGATTGATTGCACTTTATTGATCCCCTAGGGCAGGGGTCGGGAACCTTTTTTGTCAGAGAGCCATGAAAGCCAAATATTTTAAAATGTATTTCCGTGAGAGCCATATAATATTTGTTAACACTGAATACAACTAACTGCGTGCATTTTTAAGCAAGACCAACAATTTTAGAGTATAATAACTCTTATTCTTTTTAATAACATTGTTATACTGAAGCTAACCAATAATAAATAAAATACTTCTTTAATTAATGTTTAATTAATGCGACTTCTGGTGCTGCATGTTTTTGCTGATGGCTTTGTTGTCTGGTTGATACTTTGTGAGGTTAAGCTTCATGCAGGCGTTGAGGCTTCCATCCGTTAAACGTGATCATAGGTTGGTCTTGATGTTTTTCAGATGTGAGAATGACTGCTCACATGCATACGTAGAGCCAAACATGGTCAATACTGCAATACTCACACTCTGCAATGTGACAGGAAGCGCGCTCCAAGTTTTGACAATCAGCTGGTCTTCGGGTTGAAGTTTTTTCATTTCTGTCCACTTGTGTTCGCTGGCCAGCTCTGCTTTCTGTCGTGCAAGTCTTTCCAAATCTTCATTCAGTGATTTGAACTTATTCACCCACATGTCTGAGGCCTTCAGGTCAGCAACTTCTAGCTCAAAATCTCTGATGGAGACACCATAACGGGGATGCAGCCCACATGGTACTTTGGGACTTTACGCGGCGCACCTCAATTTCGGTGTTACTTTGGGTGTTTTTCAAACATCTACAAGGTCGAGGAAACAGCAGAAAACGAAGTTCGCCG
>OMOT01044249.1:0-10825 GCA_900312575.1 Acanthochaenus luetkenii
CATGTGCAACGCAGAGGGCCATGTTCTGGGTACTAGAGCAGGGAGGCAGGCCAAGGCAGCAGCTGCCCTCTCCCGTTTTGTACCATCTCTGTTATTCCAGCCTCCCATCTCCAACTAGTGCGCTTCGATCTGGACTTATGTTTCACACTGTCTCGTCTCCTCTGTCCTTTCCTCAACCCTTTCCTCTCCCTGTCCCACTGTCCCCCTTTTCCGCTGGCCAGTCTTCGTATTCATAGAGCCAACTGCAGATTAGAATTTGATTGTGTGGTGGAGACTTGAGTGCGAGTGGTGTTTGATGCTGTAACGGACTGGAGGGGCTGGTTTGGATCGTCAGCTCTGTGTTGGCTCAGCCCTAGTCTCTCCTCTCCTCTCCCGTTGGCTCCACACTAGCATCACCCCCTCCTCCTCCTCCTCCTCTTCCTCCTCCTCCTCTCCCTCTGTCTGCTTGAGTGACCGGCCACCTGGGGCGTTTGATGTGTGCAAGCAGCCCCAGCCCCGGCTACGCCAGGTGCAGCCGGGGTAGAAGGGGCGAAATGAAAGCGGGCAGCTAATCGGAAAGCACATCACGCTCCAGATCTCGCCCCGAACCTCGTCCCCTGTCCTGGTGCATGGTGGAGGTGTGAGAGGAAGATGGGGTGGGGGTGTGGAGGGGCTGCAGGGGAAGGTGTGACTTAGTCAGAGACGGCCAGGAGGAAACTGGAAGCTACATTCTCACACTGAGGGAACTGAACCAGGAACTGGTTTAGGAATATATGAATCAGATACTCTGTTTCACCCCAGTGTTGATCTGTGATGTGGATATTTCTGAATGTCTTAATCTGTTACTTTTAGCCAACTGACCTTTCTGCCCAAACAGACATGGTTTTACATTTTACCTTGAATTTGTAAGGGTGTATATATATATATATAAACGACAACGCTCAGACAATACAAGTATAAAATGTTTAGTTGTATTTTGTATTTTGTATGATGGCCTAATGTAATCATACCTTGAGAAGCCGGAGGACTTCTGTACAAAGCATGTTGGCATGTTGTGAATGTGAGCCGGTCTGAACTCCCGCTCAGGCTTCCCACTGGTGCCTTGATCATCGGCATGCAGACGGTGGCAGGAGAAACCGTCCGAGAGAGGAGGAGGAGAGAGCGCAGAGAGCTGTATGAACTCAGACTCGCAGAATGGTAAGATGGCACACTTGGAACGCTTAATAGTCTTTCGCACTTGAGTTTTCCCCCCATGAGAGCTCCGATCACGTGGCGTTAGTTTGTCACTCGCCAAGCATTACGACGCAACCCCAAATCGAGCCTGCCATAGCATACTACATTCGAGTACGCGTTCTTAATTTTGTTTGTTATTTTGAATACATTATGTGTGGTAACGGATCACGTTCTGTCTTCAACCAATCACTCTCCTTCCCTCGAATCCTAAAGGACGTCCCGGCTGCAGCTGACGGATGATTTGATCGGCGATCTGAATGTCGGCTCCCAGGCTGAGGAAACCGTAAAGGACCTGCAGAGGATCCAGGAACTGCTCAGTCTACCACAGAACGAGGGCGTGGCCCAGGACTCTGGTAGCCACTGACAGTAGCTGTTGTACTGTCTTTTGTTTGAGTGACAATAATCAATAGTCCTCCTGCGATATGGACACTGAGGGCGGGACTTCACTCCAGTATGAGGCTAAACTGGTCATTTGTATGTGAGGACTGTACCACACGTCCTCTGTTGGATGGAAGCCACTTCAAATCCAAATGAAGGTTTAGTATCTGCTCCAAGCCACACATTCACGGCTGTCGTTGAGATTATACAGCTCAAACTGGCATCAATGCTAATCTAGATGTGGCATTTCCGCTTCATTTGACAGTATACAGTGCTGGGTGACAGGAAACATGAGACGGATGTGTACAATGTGCAACAAATGTGAGCCAAAGTCACAATCACAATGTCACCGTTGTGTTGGATAGACGTAATAAAACATCCTTGACAGAACTGAAGGAACACGCAGTATCTCCTTGGTACATGTTGAGGTCATCACACACACACACACAAATGTGGAACACTTAAGGATGTTTGTTTATAGTGTTTCTATTGCACCTCGTGTTCGGGCGCCAAGCCTAACAAATATCACTGCACGTCTATGACAACATGCCCCCGTTCTCTTCCCCGTCCCTGTGTATCTGTGGTGAGCCTTTGACGTTGCCTCCGGGGATTTTCGGCAACTAGGTCAAACATAGCCGTGGCCCCTGGTGTAAACAAGATGTGACGCAGCAACAGCTGGGGCCCAGGATGCAGCCGCGACTGCTGACGTGCAGATGGACAGCCAATAGAAACGGAGGCATGGCGGACTCTCTTCTGTGATGCCGGAGCTCTGGTCAGTGATGGCGAGTTGAAATCATATCGAAGTTGAGCTTGAAATAAAGACACATTGGATTGAGGCAGCCGTTTATTTACCTTGGGTGTGTTGAGAGCTCTTGCTTTTTTTTTTAGCAATGCCATCTCTCCCATCTGCAATTACCACTGAGGTTCCCTTGAGCAATACATAAAGCCCTAGGTATCCTCATATTTGTCCTTTGATGTCACGGACATTCATTAATAATGGCGTTTGCTACTTCCTAAATGGGCCCTTGGTGCCATCTATTGGTGGGTCATTGGACCTGCAAATATAGTGTTGCGTTTAATAGTTGGAAAATAAAAAAAATCAAGCTTTGATCTCTGTGGCTTTTGAGCAGAAAGTTGTTTCTAGTTAATGATACTGTCTGAATTGACCAAATTCTTTTTTTGTAACAATCTTGTGTTGACATGGCATTTTTTTCCTGGGAGGAGCTGGACTCCAACCTTCAACCTTGCGGTTGCTGGGCAGGGACTCTACCTCCTGAGCGGTTCCTGCAGCTAACAATGTTTAATATTCCAATTTAGCTGTACGCTGTTGTAGTATGAAGACATTTTACTGTCATTTTAAAGATATTGCAACTTCAAATCAGCCGCAAGCTACATTTGCATATTTCTTATCTATTGAATTATGAACAGCCCTTAATTATGAACCAATGAATTCATAGAAATGTGAAATCACTATGGTGCTGGTGTGAATCACCTCAGTCTACAGCATTAAATACCTAAGATATATCTGACGTCTGCGTAAGCTGGTACCAGTCATGATGGTTCTCTTTTTAAAATGTTATAGGTTCTGTGAATCTATGATACTTATCGAACCTTTTTTCTGTGAAAAGTAATGCACACAAAAGCTTTTCCTTTTCTTGTAATGCCTCCAACACTTGTCTCAATATGCATCATTTGTTTATTGGTGTTTCTGTACAGTGTCCTCACTTTTTCCCTGATAGTTTTCAAAATGTTGACAGATTTCTGGTCTTTTTTCATGTGTAGTTGAAACACCGGGTGATTTCCTGTCGAATCTCTTCAGTTAATTTGATGTCCTACTAGTCAATAATGAGCCTTTTTGCCTCCTTTGCTTTCAGCCAGAAAACACTAAACCACCCGCTCATCTTACACTGAATGAATGAATGAATGAAATCTTTATTTCAAACATGTTCAAAAGTAAAATAAAATAAAAAGCACCAAACATGAAAAAAAAACAAGCAAACGAAATCTAAACATTAACTTAACATATCCGAAAAGCAGTAGGAAGAAGTATACACTTATTTAATCCTACCCCATCTCTAGCACTCAATTATTAATAAATCAATTCAATTGACTTCCATATTTATATCCTAATATAATTCATGGCCTGATGGAGGCGCTATAATTGTTAATTTTAAAAATCGACCTTTGAAAAGGCCTGCTACAGCAGTGGTCCAATTTTGACAAAAGGTGGACAGATGATGCATTATGGCACGTTAGGTCACAATTTAAACTTGAACATGTCCCAGACACCACTGGTCCGACTTTAACTAAACTTGGAAGGACGATGCATCTTGTTACTGATTGGCCCAAGGGGTGCCTGCGTCTTTTGTGGGGGACGACGTGTTTACTTGCATGCTATGGAATAAATAAAAAAAAGGTACATTGATCCCAGTCAGATACTTAAGTTTTTGGTTCCCTCGTCTGTTGCTGCCCTAATTTCCTCTTTATCAGAAGAGTCGTGAAGGCAGCACAGAGGAGCATTTCATGTGGTCTTCAGAGGAATATTGTTGCACTCATAAGTTATAAGTGTTGCCTAAAAGCCTGAACGTAAATTGAATGTCAAACCTCTTGGCCGTTCAGACTGCTTGGTCATTAGTCCAGCTCTGGTAACTTAAAAGGATCCAAAAACAGAAGCTCGCCATTGGTGGTTGTAGACGGGGAGGAGTTCAACTTCTTGGCTAAATACCTATTTATTTAGGACCGTTGTTACTGCATCTGGTTTGCGAGCCTAGCCTAGGTCAACTACTTCCCTGTTTTAACCTTGTATTTCTCTGTATACACACACATACGCACACTTCCTGAGCCAAATAACATCACTGAAGAAGGTTTTAGCTGTAGATGTTTATACAGCACTCGACGGAACAAAAATCTACACATCTTCCGTTACAGCAGGAAAATATAATGGCATTTTGGTGTACAGTATTCATTCATCTTTCTTTTTCCAGTAAAAGTGAAAAGTACTAAAATGTCAGAACACGTTGAAACACTAAAGGATTGAACACTAGTGAAACGGATACGTCATTCAAGTAAACCCACCTATGCAGTAGCCGTGTTGAAACTGCCACCTGTTCTCCCTTCATTTAAACTCTCTCAGCATCCCAAAGACTGTCCTTTAGCGAGATCGCGGAGAGGCTTTTGGACAGTCTGATTGCAGCCAATCATTGGCGGTGAGAGTAAGGCGTGGTAAATTAATCAAGGCCACAAAAAAGTACAAGCAGCAAAATGTCCCTTTTATACTTTCCCTAAAGGCGTGGAACAGAAGCAACACAACTCACGGTCGACTCTTTTGCAAATTTCAAAACAAGACAAAACTGGATTTTTCTAAGATTGCAAAACCCCGTGTTGCTATGTAGTTATATATTTGGTAAGTTTCTTATGCAAAACACCTCACTGAAAAACTAAAGCTGTTCTGTATTCTCAAAGCAGAACAATCTGGTGCATTTAAGACCAACACAAAGGCAATATCATGTATTTCCATGATAAACTTAAGGGATAGTCCAACAATTGTGGATAAAGATACAGTAAAGTACAAACCCATATTGATTAAATTAACGCTGTACAAAATGTTGCAAAACTTCAAATAAGGCACTAGCATTACTTTCAATCGGACATAAGGTGACAACTGCATTTACTATTATATAGGTTGTGCTGACCATTAAAAAAAGAAGAGATGCATGTCTAGACAATTCGGTCAAGGCATTTAACAATCAACTAATGTTTCTATACTCTGAAACAATTTGCTGTAAAAAGTTGCCTGCATGATAAATATAAAGTATAGAAAATAAATACAAATCTAGGTGAACACTCGGTTCTTTCTACAGTGCTTTCCAAACCCTTAGCTTGGAGGAAACAACATGTGCGTACAAAATTTGGCGAAGCCATTCAGGGCCACATCGGATGCCAGATCCTGTCAGTAGATCCTGTCCTCCTGACCAGGCGGAGTGGATGAAGGGTTGCTGTCAAGGCACTGCGTCCCTGTGCATTGGCCACAGGGGCTGGAGGGGCGCGACACGAGCCCAGGCGCTTACTGAAGCCTTTTGGGGAAAGCAGTCAGTCAGAGCCTCCCCTGAGGTTACAGAGCCGTCTCGAAGATAACCAAGCTGCCATCTACGAGTCCGTCGGCTACGTTGGGGCGACTTCTGCTCTCGTACGCCTGAAAACGAGACGTAATCATTTGTCAGATCATATTGGCTTGAGCTCAAAAGCGTTTCGCAACCGCCTGCGCAGTGATATAACCTGATCCCAGTCAACTCCACACAGGTAGGGACATGTTTAATGTACAGAGGACGCTTTACCCTACAACACAAAGTGAGTGTTTTTGAGTCTGAGTTGACCTGTTTGGCTGCTTCCAGTAGAGCTGCAGCCTCCTGCTTGCCCGTCTGCTGCACCATCTTGTAAAAGATGCCATCTGGATCTTGAAGCAGAGTGTAAGGCTCATCGTAGGCCTGGATTTGCCCCGCATCTAGAACCTGGGGACAAAATCAGAGCCGCGGTAACCAGCTGACCGTGAGACAGAACTCTGTGCACCGGTTTATTTGCCAATGAATCAAAATGACCATGCCGTTTTCAAATCAAAACTCTCTTCAAAACGCACATACGTAGCTTCAAATATAAAACCCAAGTATATTGCAAATGTTTGATTAACGCGCTGACCTGCTATGTTGTTGACTCGCAAGATGTGAACAAAATGCTGACTGGCTCTACCTTGCTGTCGTTCTCCATGTCTGCTCAGTGTCTGTGGCTTAACCCACATGGGCTTTGAATTCTGCCCGTACCAACTTAGCCCTGCCAGGAGGAGGGGACTCACCATTATGCGGTCGCTGTCTATGATGGTGTTGAGACGGTGGGCGATAGTGAGCACGGTGCAATCTCTGAACTTCTCTCGTATGGTTCGCTGGATCAGCTCGTCCGTCCTGCAGGAGCCGGAGCACACGGAAGAAAACACATTCAGGAAATACATATTTGCAATGCCTTGTTTGGTTGACCGTCCTAGTTGTACAGGCAGACGGAAGCTAGGTATAAGTGTATGCACAGGTTACCGTTTCATGTGCCACTGTGTTTATAACTATAATGGGGGCGGCAGTAGCTCAGGAGGTAGAGTTCCCGCCCCGCAACTGCAAGGTCGGCGGTTCGAGTCCAGCTCCAGCTCCTCCCAGGAAAAATCTGTCGTAGTGTCCTTGAGCAAGACACCTAACCCCGAATTGCTCCCGTTGAGCAGGTTGGTACCTTGCATGGCTGCCTCCGCCAACGGTATGACATGTAAGTCGCTTTGGATAAAAGCGTCTGCTAAATGCTGTAATGTATGTAATGTAATGTAATGTATAACTGCCCAATGGGGATTAAAAAAAGGTTACTGAATTGAAGGTAGACTAGTAAAGCATTTCATTGCTCTGCCTCTACCATATCTGCCACTGAGATGGACCAAGTGTGGCTGGCTAGTGTGTAGGTGTGTGCATGTCTGTGCCAGCAGTACCTGGGGTCCACGTTGGCCGTGGCCTCGTCGATGATGAGGACGCGGTTCTTCCTCAGGATGGCTCGGGCCAGACACACCAGCTGCCTCTGGCCAACGCTGAAGTTGGAGCCCGACTCGGCAAGAACCATCTCCATCTTACCAGGCAGCTCCTCCACCACGGACTTCAGCTGGACCTGCGCCGGGAGAAGAAAAAACAGATGGATGAACTCTTCTAATGTTCATCTAGAAGCCCCGGTGAGTGCATGTGTGCACGGTGTGGATGTGTGCTAGTTACTAGCCTCTTGCAGAGCGTTCCACAGGTTCTCATCAGTGTGTTGGTTGAAAGGGTCCAGGTTCTTCCTCATGGTGCCGGTAAACAGCACGGGGTCCTGAGGAATAGCGAGGGGAGAGGTCAGTGGGAAGACCATGACTACGACCAACTGTTTACCAGAGGTGGGTGTTTAAACCAATGTCGAATAACCGGTGGATTCATAATCTGATCGGTATTCCCCTTAAAGACATGCAAAGCTTATACAGCATGTCTAGAAGCCAAGGAACCGTTGATCATGTGCGGTCAGTTATATTATATCATGATTGGAGGTCACCTTATCAGTACCTGAGGAATGATAGACATCTTCTGGCGCAGGTCGTGGAGGCCAATCTCAGAGGTCAAAATACCATCGATGTAGATCTTGCCCTGTGGCTCTGCCAGGCGGAAGAGGGCTGAGACCAGGGAGCTTTTCCCAGCGCCCGTCCTACCCACAATGCCAACCTGACAAACGAGAAAGACGGAGGAACTGACTTTTTACAGTGCATCAAATCACTATTTGTGACGTACTGTCAAAAAAGATATAGGCTGTTTGAAAACCAAGGTGTCGGACCTTCTCTTTGGGTCGGAACATGGCATTCATGTTCCGCAGGACCAGCGGTCCATCGGCGCTGTAGGAGAAGTTGACCCGGTCAAAGGTCACCATGCCTTGGCTGGGCCATTCAGGAGGAGGACGCTTCTGGGTTTCCCAGGGTGCCTCACTCTCCAGTTCAGTGTACTCCACCACTCTCTCCACTGATGTCATCTGAACACAGAAGAAAATGCGGCATGGCTTTTTTTATAGAGGTGTACCCAGATCACAATCTTCATACTAGCTTAGTTTCACATCCAAGCAGGTAACCAGGAAGGTCATGACCAAAATTAATCATTGCAGTTGTCTTAGGTCATTTTCACACTACTTTTACTGGAGTCCGAACCAGAGTTCGATTGTTCCCAAGGCCCCCGGCATCACTGGTCTGGTTTCACACTGTTATAATTCTGCAGAACCGCGGTGCGTAAAACATTCGTCATCAACGTTGAGTCCGTCCGATGCACTTTATCGGTCAAAATGCCACAAATGGAGAACAATGTGTGCCTCGTGTTCTTTGCAATGATTTAATTCATTTCAGTGTGAAAGCCCCCTTAAAAAAGATAGTGCCTTTGTCAGCGCATTCCAGCCCGTCTTTGACATGTAACCTCGCAGGAACATTTTTACCTTAAGGGGTCTAACAAGGCTGTCAGTAATCCTGCACATCCCAGAATCATTTTCTGGTACGTTCATCTGGTATTTATGTAGGATAATGTAAAATAAGTTGTTTATCTTATCTTGAGTGGTATATGATGAGTATGAGACTTTTTATTTAATCATAAACCATTTTTACGGTGGCAACATTTTGACAGGGGCAGATAGTGGCTAGTTATTAATATTGAACTTGATTTGTGTAGCATTTTGCAAAACAGAGTTACAGAATGCTTTACAGATAATAAAAACAAGAATAACAATGCCAGACATGAATTAAAAACAGACTTGCAGCAGAATGAAAGAGACAAATATGAGAATAAAGGAGATCAAAACAAATTCCATTTGGGGAGATAAGCCGTGTTTACCAAAGCCACAGGGGCCCGGAAGGCCCAATCACCTAAATAAATGGTGTGAATCCTATAAATATCAACTAAATGCAGGTCCTTAATGAAAAGCTATGATATGAATATCTTACCATGTTCTCCACCTCTGTGCTCTGCCTAACACCCCACTGGAACATGCCCATTAGTGTGATGGAATAGGACAGAGTCAGGCCCACGGCTCCAGCATCCAGCTCTAACAGGACCAAGAAGAAGCATTTCAACACACATTCACCAGCGCTCCACGTCCAACATCAGCTGCCCTTGGTATCGGACACATACTGACACTGACCGCATTAAAGATTCGTCTTCTCAATAGAACAAATCATATTGCGGAAAGGCGAAATGACCCTGTGAGAAGTTCAACAAACTTAAATGTCCTCACTGAGGCAATTTGTGTTGCAGCTCAAGTACATAAAAACAAAACACATTAGTCAACTACAAACACAATACACACAACAAGCAATGATACATGTGCTAAGTGACAGTAGGTTAGGCAATAGACACTTATATTATTGCACATAGCCCCTATTATTGCACTTGAACCCGGTTATATCACATTACTCCAGAGTTTTGTTAAGCTGAGAGTGATGACCTTTGGAATAAAGGAGCTTTTGGTTTTTGGGTACCTAATCTGGTACATAGAATTAAAAAGAGCCCAAACCAGTTTCAGCCTATTCCCAGACTTTGGTTGCGCTTGATGATCCGATCCGACTGAACAAAGCCAAAAGCGTACAAAAAGCTTCCTTACGGTCTCGGAGCAGCAGGCAGCCAAATGCGGTAATAGTCACAAAGATGGAGCACATGCCATCAAGGCGGAGAGCAAACCAGCGAGAGGTGGTCAGGAACAGGAACCAGGCCTCTACAGGAGACAGGAAAACACGTCACTGAAACTGGAGTACCGCATTGTGCACTTTTAGTCAAGGAAAATGTACGGATGGAAAGATATACAGCCATAGTGAACCCAACCACAGCTTAAATCTTACAGAAAGTTGTGATGCGGCAGAGAGATAATGCTCATGTGATGCAATCATAATTGCTATAACTTAGATGCCAGTGTTCAACCTAAATAATGGACTGAAAAGTGCTGTGACTGAAACGGAGGAGAACCTGAGTGCAGGTCTTGATGGGCGTCGAAGGTTTTCTGGAACCTTTCCTCTGCTCTGAAAGCTCGGATCGTCCACAGGCCCTGAAGAGACGAAGACAGGTGGGAGAAGACTGGACTCCGAGCTGCAGGGAAGAAGACACCGGAGGGTGAAACGAGTCAAAGTCAATAGCCATATAGTCTTTTATCACTCATCTGATCAGTTTTATATTACCTTTTATCTTGCGTTTCAATAAAATAAAATACAAACTCACAGTTCATGACTAATACACATTAGTGTTGGCGTCACTTCACTCAATTCAAAATGTAAACAAACATTTACAATATACTGTACATGGTAATGGTAGAGCCTTCACTCTCAATCATTTCTTCAAATATTCAATATGTGCACCTTTTACGCCATAAGATTTCCAGTCACTGAACTATAAACAGGGTTCCCACGGTACTTGGAAACCATGGAAACCATGGAATTTATTTGTTCATTTTCCAGGTTTGTAAAAGTCATGGAAACTGAGCAAAAATGAACACTTACATGGAAATTGAAACAGTTGTCCTGGAAAATTGTATTGGATGATGTGTAAAATAGTAATAAAATGAAATTATTGAGCACAGAATTAAGATGAGTTTATAAAAACCCTTTACATGTGAACAGCTTTTACTGTAGATCAGGGGTCTCAAACTCGCGGCCCGGGGGCCAATTGCGGCCCGC
>OMOT01044249.1:13311-28061 GCA_900312575.1 Acanthochaenus luetkenii
CCCCCAGACCCCACTTTGGGAACCACTGGTTAAGAACAGGCACGTATTGGGAATGCCAGTGGTGGTGAATGGGGAAATGGCAGTCTAACTTGCACTGGGCTGAGCTGCTATAGGGTTTTTTGCGTAAGCTTACCTGAGCCAGAAGGTTGACTCCTATCACAACTAGCAGTGTCACAACACCGGCTCCAGCTCTCAGGTATTTGACGTACAGGCTCAGCCCGATGGTCCCCTCGGCTCGACTCTCCTCCACTACCGTCTGCACCGGCTCTGACTGGACGGAGCGCACCAGGGTAAGTTAAGGACAAGCACTGTGATCACTGCGCACCGATATTCACCACCAAAGAGACTTGAAGCCTCTTTTAAAACGGAGAATACCAGTGTCATTTAGAGTTGTAGCCCATTCACTACGGTCTACGTACATGTGTTACATTTCCCTCAATCATTTTGCGATGTGTTTTTCAACATTTACTTGTTTCTCGTCATTTTAAAATACAAACCTAGCTCAGTGTAGTTGGAAATATCACGGTTCATTTTCCTCCTTCAGTGAGGCAACATGTTTTTCAGGGACTTCCATTTCTTCGTCAGGTGATTGAGTAAGCGGAGCGTAACGCAATCACAAAGGACGTCAGTGATGGGTGAAATGTTTGGTCTACATCATACGTTTACAGTTTGGCACACGCCCTCCGGCCTCGCTCGTCGCACCAAAGACATTCCCTAAAATATTCCCTTGTCCAATGCGAGGCCTCTGAATGCGCTCATTGATATGAAAACACTGAACTTGGGCACAATAAAATATAACGGGGAAACTTTTACAAAATCAAATTAAGGCCTCGTGTTTACTGTGAATGGGTTATCTCGCTGTGTGGAAGCTGTTTTTCATAGTAAATGGAAGGAAATGGCTTCTTCTGAAGGAGGAAAATGAACCCTGATATTTCCAACTACACTGAGAAACGATACGATTGGCACAAACTTTTAAAAACACCCAAAATAATTACTTGTAACTAAAGCTATCCCTAATTCATAGCTTGTACTGTTTAAAAGGATCAATTATGTTGCCTTGTCCTGTTAATGCTCATTATGGCTAGGGTTGATTAACAAGAATTGAGAATCTTATTGAATCTCATCAATATGACCCTTCATCTTATCAAGTATCATTACCAGCAGTTAAATGAGGCACTTAAGTGGTTGTCGTTTATCACAAAGATTGTAGTTTTTTCCCCATTTAAATATGCACTTAATATATTATCTAAAGAACTGCATGGCGGATTAAACAAAATGATCATAATATAGCATATCAGCATTCCATTTATCATTTCTGATATAGACCTATAGGGGTAGAGCCAAAGATGGAGAGGGAGAGGACGGATGCTGTACACACCGGTAGCTGGTCGCTTCCATCTTTGACCGATTGCACAGAGGAAGTGTGGGAAAGCACAGAATTCTCGGACAGAGTTCGGGTCCGAGCGGAGATGTCGTTAGGCGCCTGCTGCTCCTCCTCCTCCTGCAGCAGGGAGGTGAAGTCCACTCCAGAGTGCTGCAGCTCAGTGTAGGTCCCCCGTGCCACCATGTGACCCTGACACGTGCACACACACACACACCTAAGATACCCTGCACGTCTGCATTTGTGTTTACATACCACTGTGAACACCTAAACAAGATTTTGAGATGTGTTTATGGTTTCAAAATTTGGATCTACCAAGATGAAAACACAGCCTGCCTTTCCTCCAACATGGTGGGATTCCTTACATGGATTTCACATTTCACTGCTAAAGGTGCACTTTAATAATTCATAATAATAATACATTTAACATTTAATAATGCGTTGTGCACTTGACAAATGAGTGGCACGAGGGCAGGAAGAAACTTTCATAAAACATATGCTGATAGCAATATGTATTGTTGCTATTAACATACATTGTGTTGTAAAATAACACATACGGCGGTTCTCCCGAACTGACACACAGCATACGTTGATAGCAACAATTCATATTGCTATCAAAATACATTGTGGTGAAAAGTAAAACAACTGTGTGTTGTCCAAAGTGACACTTTGCACATACATACTGGACATACAGTAAGGTCAAAGGTCAAGTAGGGAATGTGGTGTAGGTTATGTAGGCGCACCAACCTCTTTCAGGACCAGAATCTGGTCGACTGCCTTCAGGTACTGCAGCTGGTGGGTAACCAGGATACGAGGCTTGTTCTTCAGCAGGCCACAGATACACCTGTCAAGTTAATTACATTAAAATAAATGTAGTTAAGTTCATTAAAATAGATTACAGTACATCTCTGTGCCAGAGCAGCCAATCCATTGTATATTTATATTAAAATGTGCTGTATACAAAGACAAAAACGAAATACTTTCACAAAGAGTTTTACTAAATGTGTGCCTTCCCATTCCTTATCAGTGTTGTTGCATAGCGGTCTGCGGGAATATATTATGTAAGAGGAAGAGTAGTTTCCATTGTCTGCCTGACAGTGGCAGCACCACTCCTCTTCCTGTCTGACTTCTCGCCTTCCCAACATGGCTATAATCAAGTAGAATAACACTTCATTTCCCTGTAGCGCTTTCTTGATCTTGCTAGGTAGGCGCCTTATTGAGGGTCTGGACTTGACACAGTTCATTTTCCTTACTGAACCTTACTTACTGAATTCTGTTGCAAAGCAAATATACTTATAAGCTGGCGCTCAATAATGAGATGAATTAGTAAAAATACAACAAAAAGTTGAAATGGGAGGGAAAAGGGTCACATTATGAGACAATCCAGACAAATTCCCCATCTTTTTTACAAGACTGCTTTGATCTGACGCCAAATCCTTTCCGCTCCAGCTCGGAGGCAGAATTCCCGGGGGAGGTGAGCAGAACACTCCAGTATTTTCCGGTTTGGTGGGTGAAATGAATCGCCCAACGTTGTGGTTTAGGTGTGAGAGAAAGGAGACCGACCGAGAGTCTGGCTGCGGCTTGTCCCTGATGCTCTCATATCTACATGCATTGTGTATGCATCTGCATACACCAAAACACACATGCCTAATATCTTGAAAAGTGTATTTGCTGTATATAGTTATTTGTTTCTCTTAGAATGTGTATTTGCTGTATATAGTTTTGTTTCTCTTAAAATGTGTATTTGCTGTATATAGTTTTGTTTCTCTTAAAATGTGTATTTGCTGTATATGGTTTTGTTTCTCTTAAAAAGTGTATTTGTTGTATATAGTTATTTGTTTCCCTTAATGTGCATTTGCTGTATATAGTTCTTTGTTTTTCTTAATGTGTATTTGCTGTATATAGTTCTTTGTTACTCGTAAAAAGTGTATTTGCTGTATATAGTTCTTTGTTTCACTTTGTGACGCACCCATTTTTATGAAAGTGCTTTATCAATAAGTCTGTCTTCACTGAGGCTTTCCATAACCCTTAGTCACTCACTGTTCAAAGAGGTGTCTCCCAACCTCACCATCCACGGCACTTAGAGGGTCATCCAGGAGGTAGATGTCAGCGTCCTGGTACACAGCTCTGACAACACACACAAACATTCTTGTTTTTAAATATCTAGATACTAATCCATATGGCAGGTCTTAGCCATATATCTTACCAGACCTGTGTCAAATAGTCATTTTTAAGTGTGCGTTTTCATCTACTTGTGGTAAGTACCAGACGGGTGGGGTTGGCCATTTTCAGGAATATAATGAGTACCAGAGAGTTAGAACCATCTGGAAAGTATTTTGAAGTCAAGCAGTCTTTTCTGAGTCTGAAGAACTTACCTAACAGCATCTGAAATGTCCCAAAGTGGTAAACACCACCCATGTGGTACTCCATGTAGATTAAAACAAACGCAAGTCTAATCCTGGCTGTCCTCTTACCTGGCCAGGTTGACCCGAGCCTTCTGCCCCCCGCTGAGGGTGGCTCCTCTGTCCCCGATCAGCGTCAGGTCTCCGTCTGGGAGTAGCTCCAGGTCCTGCACACACAGACAACAGAGTGTAAATACTGTACAACTCACAACAAGAGTACCCAGAAGGTACACAAATGATCCGGCCTGTCAGGGCCAGCTACACAGCACAATTGTTTAGAAAATGTATTTAAAGTGGTCTTCTTTTCAGTAGTCTGACGGTCCAAGAAATAGTCTGTCAGCCAGCAATTTGAGTGACATATTTTTCAATAAAAGCTGCTAGTCTGGCACATCATGTGACCGCATTTAAAAATGCGTACTTGGGTTGAGGTGTGGGAATACAAAAATGAAATACAAGAACAAGTTACACCTGTTTCGCAAACTCTGTCCTATTATAGTCCATGTAACTTTAGCTGAGATGGACTTGTCTGCACGCTGCCATAATTTACCTTCTCCGGTGTTCATACCAGTTAAGAACACAGTAGGAAATACTTGAATATGAGCATCAGCTTTGCCCTCAGTTCATTGTGCTACACTTTCCATGCATTAGTAACTGCTGGGTTTCAGATGTCAACATCCGTCTCCTTATGGTTTGAGGTGTCTCATATTTTCAGACGTGCAGTTGCGTCACGCCAGTTCGAATGCCATTGTTCTCAGCTGCCCAAATGAAAGGAGTAAATGCTCCAGATTTCGAATAAACCCCTCAAAACATGCTTGGTGTGAATGCGCTTGCCATACATCTTGTCTACATAACATGTTATGTCATATCAATCCTGTATTGTGTAACTGTACTCAGCCATAATGTGTCAGCACCAATTGGCAGAGTCAAATTCCTTGTACACCAGTTGTACTTGCTGTATCTGTTGTACTGCGATGTACTGTGATGTACTCTCTCACCCTCTTGAGGGCACAGGCCCTGAGGACCTTCTCATACTTCTGGGGGTTCAGGTCTTTGCCAAACAGAATGTTGCTGCGGATGGTTCCAGGGAACACCCAGGGCTGCTGGGAGGCGTAGGTCAGCTGACCTTTGACCTTCAGCAACCCCTTGTCGTGAGGCAGCTCTCCCAGGATGGAGCTCAGCAGGGATGACTGGTGGTACATGTAGGCAAAGACATGAAGTGAGTTTACTGATGGGGTGAGGAATAGAGAGGTGGTCATTATCCTGCTGGTGTTCAATACTTCTCTCCTTTGTAAATATTCACACATCAGCCACCTAACCAGTGTTTCTCATTCTGGACGTGTCGGTCACAATACTGCCTTCTGACTCTGCATATACAACGATCCAATAGGCTGGGGGTCGAGACAAGTTATAGAATGAGTGACCTCTAACCTTTCCAGACCCCACTGGTCCAATTACAGCCACGAGTTGATGAGACTTCACAGTGAGAGAGATGTTCTGCAGAGTCGGAGCGTCCAGACTCTGCATGGGTTATAAAAGAAATATTGAAGGTATATGATACATATATAATCCACAAAGAATGCACTTATATCCACACAGATTGAAAATTAACTCGGTATACTACAGCATGACGCAAGAAACAGCAATAATGTTTATTTCACTGTGACAATGAACATGGTGTGTGTTTATGTGTATTCTGTTTAGTTGCGACTTTTTACAACATGCTAAATTCCGTGAAAGTTCAGTGAAGTAGTTCTACATGATGCCATGAACTACCTAACCCTAACCGGAAAATAGCAAATAAATGTTTGGAGTTGGTGCACCAATGATGAGTGTGAGAAATGAGTGTGTACCCAGCTAGTGTGTTTTCCTCACACTCGGCATGCGTTTTCATTCGAGTGAGTGCGACAGTATCTGACCTTGTCCCAGTAGGAGATCAGGTCTTGGATCTCCACAGAGGCCTCCATCTTCTCCACCTGCGACAGTACAGTCCGGTTTTTCGTGAGCTCATCCAGCAGCAAGAACTCCTTGGTCGTAAAGATGAATAGAATAGAATAAGTACTGGGTTCAAAGGGTTATTTTCCAAAAACGTATCACCACTAGATCATCCACTCCCCCACCCCCCTTCAGTATGTATATAACCAGACAACCACTTAAGTTGTTACTAATCAGGACAATATCATTAGGTAACTAAAAGTGATAAATATATATACTGTATATATAAATCATATAAAATAATGAATCATCTCCAACAGTGTCTCAACAACAGGCACACAATAGAAATCAAACTACTTTTAAAATTAGATTAGATTGCACTTTATTGATCCCCTATGGGAAATTCATGTGTCATAGTAGCAATTGGCAGAACAATACCAGAAATAGGGAAAGATACGAAAATACGGGAAATAATAAGTACAGGAACATAAATAATACAACTATACAAAAAACGAACTATAAAATGGTAGTGCCTAGTGTTGTTGAACATTAGTCCTGTGCAATAAATGGACTCCTGTGCAAGATTGAGTCCAAATGAGTCATGTGCTGACCGACTGCTGAGCGGTAACGTTCCACACTGTCATCCACAAACAACCGCCAGGTCGGCAGGTCTAAAATTAAACTTGGAACAGCTTGTAAAGACATAGAGAGATGACATGTAAGATCATTTCACAACCTTATGAGAGAAAGAACAGGAAAACAAAAGGGGAGGTGGTGGCTTGGAAGAACCACGCCATCCCCATCATTTCAACATGACGCCATGTGAGCACGGCAGCCATGGAAACATGGAAACTTGTTGAATGAACTGAGCAGAGCTTAGTGACTTGTACTCTGATCTCAGGGTGCAGCTGAGCACGGAAGTCTTTCTTTTTGTCCTTTTAATGACCATACCCTTTCATTCTCCCTAATGCCTTTAACATCTGATCGCATGGATAGATATGCATTTCAAACATGCGCATGTCCTTAAGTGTCTAAATATATATATATATAACTAATGTTGCACTGATTTCTCAGACGCCGGTCTAATTAAAAGCGCTGAGGGCCACAGTCCTTGGTGCAGTAAAAAACCTCCACTTGAAGCATAAAGGGCTAGTGATTAAGTTGTAGTGCTACAAAAGTGCACCATGTGAAATGGAAACAAAGAGGCACACTCGATGCTCTGTTACTTAAATTGTCACTTGTAGAGTAATAAGTGGATTTAGCTCTCCAATGTGATCATAGACACAGAAAGGATCTGGTTTACACGATGGAGGCGAGGCACTTCAAGCGCCGCACGATTTAGACATCATTAGTCGCCTTGATGGACATAACATTTGCCCTGTTTGTAGTCAGATGCCAGATGCTTCTGTGCAATGAAGAGAGCACTGTGCACAACACTTCCCAGTGCGTCCATGTGCACACTTCAGCATGTATACAGTTGACACAGCTTTCTTTATTCGGATTAGGAAGATAATCTTATGAAGAGCCTGCATGCAAATGTAGTCACTAGGAGTCTCAAGCCAATGCCGGTGACATCGAAAGCCTTGATAACACACATGAAATGTATCAAATTCAGAGCTGGTCCTGTGTAAACATGACCAGATGTGAATCGTCACTGTGTGCCAACAGCAAACATCCTTGGCAATTGTGCGAACATGTGCAATTACACTCCTGTTGACAGCAGTTTGAGACTTACAAAACAATATCTACAGTGACACCTCCGCCCTCACAGCTTAAAAAGCAAGGTACAAGTTAACAGCGGACCTGTGTTGTCACAGGCAGCAACGTGCCGCTTCCATACCTTAATCCTGTGGACGCTGACGCGGCACTCATACAGCTTCTCGATGGCGGCGGGGAAGAAGAGGGTGACAGTCAGCCGCACGGCGGTGTACAGCGACACCGTCACAAACACACGGCTGGCCGAGATAGTGTTCCCCAGAAGCACGTAGATGGTGAAGGTGATGAAGACAATGATCTTGCTGGCTGAGAAGAAGGAGCCCATGTTGAGGGCCCGCAGGTAGGAGCTCTTCATGATCATGGCGATCTCCTTCCTAACAAGACACAGAGTTCCAAAAGTTACATGCAGGGTCCAGAGATTAGATTCTTCAGTGTGCAACTGTACTGTATATTAACTGTATATGCTTGTTACTATGGCCCTTTTCATGTTAACACTTTTTAATCACTCTGGAAAAACCTTGAATGACATCCTTTGTACGGAATGTTCTATATAAAGACTATAAAGGTTTGATTAATTGAATGATTAATATGATGCTATACAAAGAACAGCATAAAAGCCACAGACATTTCCAGGTGTTCCACCACGAGGCATTTTCAGACTTTCAAATCTTGTTCTACTCATGTTGGCTGTGATCTTATCCCACATGCCTTTCAATCCTTAACCTGCTACATCTCTGGTTCTCCACCAGAATTGCATATTTACAATTGCTGCTTTGCTGCTCTTATGTCCTATTATGCATTTATTGTGTCTTGTTTTCAGTTTTACCACAGTGAAGGAAGGGGAAAATGTCCATGTGTGCATAATACAATATTTTGCGTTGCCTTCTTTTCTTTTGTCAAATCTATCTTAGATAAATCTCGAATAAACACTTTCTGGTTTTGGATTCTTATTCTCCAAATCTGTTTTCCAGAGCGGCGTATCGCAGTAAAACATTTGCGCCTCAGGGTTAAAGGAACAAACTCCTCACTGTATATGAAGTCCTGATGTCCTGATTGTCCGCCAATAGGCAAAATAAAATATGCAATTTGTTGGAGGCTTTTATCTAAAGCGCCTTTAATCACCATGAGCATATTAGTTTTTTGCATGGGTTGGCCCAGAGGGAATAAAACCCCTAGCACTTGCAGTTGTAGTGCCATGCTCTACCAACTGAGCTACACAGGACCATCATGGAAAGTACATATTCTTAATGAGGCATATTCTTGAAAGGCACTCCCAAAAAAAGAAGAAGAGGATATACTACTTGAGGAAATGGTACACATTTGTGAAATTTGATTTGTGTAAATTGTGAAAAACAAGTGTATCATAAGTACTTGATGAGTAATATGAAAACACACGTATTGACCCTTGGGAAAACAACTCAAACTACTGTAAATAGTTGACCATAAGAATCCTTTTGTTTTTACCTTCTGACCTCAGAGACCAAAGCTGCGAATGGTTTCTCCCAGGCGTACATCTTGATGATCCGAATTCCAGACACGACTTCGTTCATTGTGCGAATTCTGTCGTCAGTGAGAGCAGCCGTCTTACTCCTACAAAGAAAATTAATATTAATTGACTTGATTACTAAAAGGAGGCACAATTTACCATATAAGAAACAATCGAGATGTTAATTATGAGCACTTCAGGAATTCCATTACTACACGTGATCTTCGAAGGGAATTACGTGAATTATGAACACCAATGGTATATGTGGCATTAAAAAATCGGATCAGTGCATAGACTCGCGTACTCGCCAATACCCGATCCAGCATTTTAGGCGGTTACGGAGCAACTCTACAGACAGCATCTCTCTCTTACCGGCATCATATTTTATGAGTGTGATTCTGTGTGTGTGTGTGTGTGTGTTTTACCTGAACTTGGAAAAGAACCTTCCAAACATGGTTTGCGTAGGCATCAGGAATAAGAGGACCGCCATGCCTGCCAAGCATGATGGCCCGATCTCCACCCACAGCAGCCCAAAGACCGCCGCCGCCTGGAGAGGCCCCACCCACAGGAAGTGCAGGAAGATAGTCACCTGACCAAGACAGCATGTCATGAATGAGCAGTGATGTGATCAGTAACACAAGAAAGAAAGCAAAAGCAGAACAAAATCTTTTTCTCCATTACAAATGGATACGAGCGGCGAGTCCAGAAAAAGCCCTGAACTTCTTGAAAAAAGAAGAAGAAAATAAATCACATCACCGAGTGACACAGTGAGTTTGGACATAAACAAGTATTTACCAAGCAGATCCAAAAAAGAGAGAGCAAAGAGAGCGAGCAAAAAAAACAAAAACATATGCAGACGAGTACACTGACTTCTATCTAAGTCTCAGATAGAACATCCAGTACAACTCAGTTTATGACAGGATATGGGTGGAGACACTCGGCACTGACTTTTAAAGTCTTTAATCCAAACCAGCAAGGGAATGTGACTATAACTCGTGACCTTTGTAAAACGGTGTACGTAACAGCCCATTGCCAAGAAACAAGATGCCCCCGAGAGCTGTGGAGTTTTCACCGCAGGCTCTGACCCGCTGATTAAAACGAGCTGGGCTTAGTGCCAATTGAGCACGGAACATAATCAAGCCTAAACCTCAAACTGGGACAGATCTGTTTTTGTTTCTCAAGTGGGACAGAGCTGATATCAGGTCTGCACTGGTCTGCACTGGTCTAAAAGTAAAGCTGGATAAAATAATTATTTTCTCTAAGGTCGTAGAAATAACCATGGAACCTTTTGCCACTATTGCAATATTTAAAGGACCTTCACAACAATCGAGAACAGTGAGACAGTGAAACATGAGAACATATAAAATTGATGAGTTATTTTTTTATTACCTGAAATGCAAATAAAAAGACCGTGATTTTTTTTTTTTAAGCATTCCTTGCGGGTTTTTTTCTCTCTCTTCTGAATGCCTGACATGTTGTTTTTTGCCCAGGCCAGCTGAGCTTCACATACCTGATCAAATATGTTCACGTCATTGGACAGGAGATTGACAATCTGGCCCATGGTGGTTTTTCCCATAGCCGCACTACTGAGGCTCAGGGCCTAGAGGGAGACAGGAATCATTATCAGCAAAGCAACGTCAATCAGAAACATCTAGATTTCAAAAGGTCGTCAAAAGAATCAGGGAAAGCAACATTGACATTTACCTGATAATGCCTAAGATGACTATTCTGATTACCAAATATCAGAACCACTTTCCATTTGACAAGCTCTAGGTACTGCACAAATCTGAAGAACATCACGTTTAGTTTTCCAGTGAGAACGGTATGTATTTGCAGTTGACTGGAAATGTAAAACATTTGTCTATCGCTGACTGAGATATCATAATTTCCTCACTTTTGTCCTGCTACTGTGCCAAACCAAATTTCACTTAATAGGCAAGTTGACCAATCCCCGAAAACTTGGTGTACTCCTTTAACAAACACAGTTCCCCACAAAGTGCTTTACAGAGCACAAAAGATGTAAACACAGATAAAGACTAAAGAGATTTTTTTTTAAATAAAGAACATGCAGATCACAATTCCTCCTAAGACGGGGATATACTGTACTAGGGCTGTGCGATATGGACAAAATCTTCTATCACGATAATGATATATATCACAATATAGTATGTTTTCAGTACATTTGTAGAATAATTTGTCAATTTGTACAAAATAACCACACACCTCTAGGGCTGGGTATCGCCACCGATTTCCCAAATTGATTTGATTCAATATCTATTCGGTTTGGGATATTTCAGTTACAATACAAATTTTGCTTTGATATGAAAGAGATTATCAGAGAACTAATGCTGTAAATTGTACAAGGAACCCTCTAACCTGGTGCATTGTTAAAATATTAATGTTTACATTAAGAATTGACCCCAAAGCATTAATGCACTTTTTATTTAACATGACCAACACACTACAGCAGTGAATCAGACGAGAAACGATGAAAAGAGACAAACAACCATATATTAATTACAGTAATAAGTAAAATTGTGAGTATCAAAGTACCGATTCCAGTTTCGATCCGCCCATCCCTAGTGGATAGTCATTTTCCAATTTAGCCACATCATCAGCAGATGGTTACTGTAAAATGATGACGGGGACTAAACTGTCCAGATTACATACAGAGCCTCGCTCAAGATAAGAGCTGATGATCCATCGCATAAAACGTTTTCCTGGTTGTAAATCAGTGGAATAATTAGCGCGACTGAAAACTGTTGTTTAACACAAAACTAAATGCTGCTCCGTGTGTTTGTTATTCCAGTCCACGTGTAGAGAACATAAAGCGGGGTCGGGAATGATGTAAAATATGGCCGTAAAGCAGTTCTGCTGCCTTTTTGTGGCAATGGCGATAGAGGAAAATATTTTTACAACATTTTTCTATCACCGCACGATATATATCGTCATATCGAACAGCCCTATACTGTACATACTGCCAAAGACCTCACCCACTGGAGGATGCTCTCCTACTAACCTTACTGTAGATCATGTGGCACATCGCCACTCTGATCTTCATGCCCGTTCTCTGGCTGTAGAAGAAGTAGAGGTGATGGGTCACCGCCAGGAAGAAGGTCGAGGCAGACATCCCAGCGGCGTAGCCAAGGGCCTCATATAGTCTCGTCATGTCCTCTGGGTCACAATTCTCAAAGTACTGAATCAGTTTCCCCAAGAGCACAGGCTGGATCACCTTGATGATCTCCTAATATCGAGGTGGAGAAGATGGAGACGAAGAAAGACCATTACAACAAATCACAGCATCCCAAATGGACAATTATGGGACATTGTATTCAAAAGGGTGCAAAATGCATATCGTTGATGCTGGGCAAAAACCTTGTAACTCCAAGAAATTTCTATGACCATTGAACTTATGAAAACCTTTCAAAACCTGTTGGATTAACTCAACACTCAAATCAAAGCTTTTTTTCTTAGTTTCCATAAAATGAGAAATCTTCTCCCAACATTTAAAATAATCAGAGATTCTGTACAGCAGCATTCACCTAATTTATAAAGATATCCAAAACACAAAAAATTCACTGCATCCTCTAGCAGAAATTGCAGTGGTCAATATTGCAATTTAGTATATTTTAATTTTTTAGAATTAATTGAATTATGAATACAAACATCAATGAGAGTAAAGATGCCCAGCACTGAATAGGACTTCCAGTAGCACTTAATGATGGCTTTGGAGAGACTAGGTGTCCTCAGATCCTTGGTAGCCTTCTGAACTTCACAATCCCAGTGTCTGTTAAAGAGAAAGATGCCATGTTACTACTTTTCTGCAAATTCACTGTATTTCTTTGTGTTGAAAGGGAGTAAACCAGACTGAAAAATAGTGGAATTTGTCATGTAGATTCAAAAAAAGATTAATAACAGTGCTTGTAATAGGCTAAACCCTATTATGCAACAGGTAGTTTAAGCCAAGCAATGTGACTGGTCAAAGACACGTTCCAACCTGTGCCCGTAATTCCCATAAAGCACTGCTACCCATCCCTTATTGGTTGCTATGCCAACTCTTGTGGTAACCAGGGAGCAGTGATCTTTCGTGTCTTCTCCTGTTTTTTTATTCCTATGTACTGTAAGTATACCAGAGTTCCCAACGTGGCCTTGATGTAAAATTCCATGCCTTTCAATAACTAAGTCAAAGAACTTTCATGACAAAAAATTTTTTGGAAACAGTCTGGTTTCCACTACAGTTGAACATGAAATGTTGAAAAACTGATGCAATGAATGTGTGACACAATTTGGGTAAATACTTATGCATGTTCCTGTAAAGTGACCCAATTATCTAACATTCCCTGACTTCCCCAGAGAATTTACTAGATTCCCCGACTTCCCCTGTCTGGAATACAAAATACCATGACATTCCATGACCAGTGGGAACCCTGGTACACGTCTTTGAAGAACTGTTCAGGCAGTACACGTGCATTGGTAACTGTTGTATAAAAGTACTCAAGCGGTTGTTCTGAATGGCGATAACAATGGTTGCACCAGTGTCATGCCGAGACCGTAAACATCCTCTGTATTGTTGCTATATTTCAGAGCAAATGCTCAGAAGAAAGTGCCGTCTAAAGTTATCATCATAGAAGTTAAAGGCAAAAGACCAACAGAATTCACAATTTTCAAATGTATTGTTTCTATGACAGGCTAATCTCTAATCCCAAACGGGGTTAGGCTCCCCTAAGGACAGAATTTCATGACTCATTCAGCCACTAATAAACTCCATTTTCATTGACCATAAAATGGCTGACAATAAGCAGTTACTAATTCCACTCATTTATGGAAAACCTCCCCAGAACACACTAAAAACCGCTATAAGGCTCCTACATGACGTAAAATACGGCCGTAAAGCAGTTCCGCTGCTTTTTTTGCAGCAAAGGTGATAGAAACTATAGATCAAACTATCTACCAAGACATTTTTCTATCGTCCCACGATATATATTGTCATATCGTACAGCCCTATGGTGTTTAGTGCTTAGTAATTTGTGTTATTTGGAGTCGTCCGATTTATTGGAAGACAGCTGTAAAGCTTTGCTGGACTTGGTCTTCCCTGCACACCTGTGCTTCCTATATATTCCAATTTCATTTCAAAAGGTCCAGTCCCTTTAAGTGTCGGTTCCTCTTCGGTTACTCCCCTCCCACACAATGAACAACCACAAGGTGAGATATGCGTTACTGATTGGCTCAGAGGAGGACTGCATCACTTGTTGGGAACTAAACGTTAACCGCCTTGTTTTTCAGGCTAATTTCCCAACGGGGGCCAAAGGAATAATTGCCAGACAACACATCAAGAACAGAGGTCGGCCCTTCTGGGCTCCGCCGATTCCTACCACTGTGGTAATTATGGGCAGCGCTGACATACCGCCCGGGATGAAAGATGATTTTTAAAAGCCACCGTACCTCTGCAGCTCCTGTCCCAGTCTCTCGGACCCGTCCTCCGCCAGCACTTCGTACATGTCATCTTCATCCAGTCTGCGTTTGTATCCAATGCGGAACAAAGGATTTAGCCACCTAAAAGGAGAAACAATCACAAGAGGAGGAGTTGGAGCAGAGAGAGAGAGAGACAGAGACAGAGAGAGAGAGAGAGAGAGAGAGAGACAGAGCGAGAGAGACAGACAGAGAGAGAGAGACAGAGCGAGAGAGACAGACAGATAGAGAGAGACAGAGACAGAGCGAGAGAGACAGACAGAGAGAGAGAGAGAGAGAGAGACAGAGACAGAGCGAGAGAGACAGACACAGAGACAGACACAGAGAGAGCATCAATGTATGATTTTATCCAGATGATCAGTGG
>OMOT01044271.1:10173-24336 GCA_900312575.1 Acanthochaenus luetkenii
TCACTTAAGTCCATGATCCTACTGTAGAGCTTTACACTTATAAGAAGGCCCTATACTATATAATACTACTGTCAAGAGGAAAGAATCACAACAGGGTTAGCTCTGCTTCATGAAAATGGAATTGGCTGCCATGCTAACTTTTGTGGTAACCAGGGTACTTCAGTGATGCTGGTGGTACTTGGCTACACATTGTACCTGGCCACTTCTACACTGTACCCATTATATCTCGTATAGGCTAATTGCTAGATGTGTACCTGCACAGTGCTGCCCTGGGTGCTGCTGGGAGACGCAGGGAGACGAGGCCTGGGGAAACTGGAGCTGCTCCATCACTGGGGCAGGCACGAAACTCACTGTTGAACTTTGGATGAACACACATACACACGCAGTAAATCATCAGACCTGTCAATGCTCTCAACCTATTTTTTGTGTTATGAGGAAAGACAATAGACCTCATTCTGGAACACAGTTGAGGAAAAAGTTAAAAAGAAATTTCTTCTTAAGTCCACTTACTAGGTTTCCAGGACAATTCTGGCATTCATGAATGGTTTCTTATCTGGGATTCGTTCTTAGCTAAGAACTGGATTTAAGAACGCGGAAAAGCAGTGGTAAATCAGCCAGACTGGAGTGAGCCGTGTTCTTAAGGGCTGACTTCGTGAGAAATCATTGGTGATTGCCATCAAATCAATTCCACAGACATCCTCGGATTTAAATAATTATAATAATAATACATACGAGAATATTTGTATCATCAACAATTACGTTTCACATTTATAGTCATGATTCTACAAGGCATCGTGACGACATACATAAAAGCACTATACAAACACTGCAAATGGCAGTGAATAAATAAACAAGCACTAAACTCTTAATTATGCTGACTACATTTTGCTTCCTGAAAAAGAGGACACTTGGTCTCTCTGAGATACTCAAAATCTTTGGTTTTGTAATTGTTATGTATTTATTTCATGTATGCATTTTCTGTACAACATGAATAGAAAATGCAGCTATGTAACAACATATCTCTCTAAGTCTTTGACTCAACTTATATCTAATAGTATGTAATAATAATAGAAATAATAGAATTATAGCCTCAAAAACTAATGTTAATTTAACAAAAAGAAAAAGAGAATTATTCTTCAATCTTTAGTTTTCTTCAGTCTTATCTCCATATTTGTCTGAAGAGCTGAAGACCCAGCAGTTTCCGATTGCTCATCAAATGAGCATGAAAGTCTTTGCAAGACGTTTATTTGAAATTGTATTGCACTAAAAGAAATGTAATGTAAAACGTTGTATTCAACGTGAGCGCTCAGTGAGGAGAGACTCTAAGTGCGACGTGCAATACAAATTCAAGTTCATTTATTTATACAGCCCTTTATCACAAGCATGTCTCAAATTACTTTACAGAAAAGGAGCCCAACTAACTGAACAACAATCAATGGAATTACAGAATAGTTTAATACTAATTTAAGCGTAATGCCAGCGCGGCACTTTATACAACATTTTAAATAGTCAATGCGTAACGTTACACTTATGGAACGAAAAACGGGGGAAATGGTCTGTGGAACAAGCAATGCAAAACCATTTTAAGGAATTAATTAAAAACAGACAGACAGACAGATGTTTTAGGACCCAGAAAGAGGACATGTCCAGGTGAAAGAGGATGTTTGGTCACCCTAGTATTAATAGTCCATGTACCGTCTTGTTCTCTGTTGTTATTTTGTTATTGTTGGTTTTATTTTTTTAACGTTGCTTAGTGTGTGTGTTTTGTAAGGAGTGATCTACAGTAAATTATTTTGTCAGCCTAAGCTCCTCAGGCTTTCCAGAGCCTCGAGACCTGAAGGCCTAAACCCCAGCGGTCTTTGGCTTAAACTTTGGCATAGTCAAACAAATATGAGACGTTGCTATGAGTTAGACCTAAGTAAGCCTTAAAAGTCTTCAAAAAGAAATCTTAAAATCACTTTTAAACTTAACTTAAATCTCCACACCCTCTGAGAAATTGAATTATTTTAGGTTTAGACTCATCTCCATAGATGTTAGTCTCCATAATGAATGGGTACTAGGTAAAAAGGTTATTTAGTTAAAAATGCAAAGTAGCTGCTCTGCTCTGTAAGCAGCCTGCCTGCTGGGAGACTCGTCCACACTGGGCTCCAGCTGGTGAAATGCAGGTTGCAGGTGAACAGTCGGTCCTCATGGGGGAAGATGGAGCTGCTCTAGCTCTGCCGTATAAATCATTTCCGTGCTGACTGCCCTACTAAAACAGCCTCATTTCACAGCTGGGGACAATGAGAAAGTGACCTCCTCTGCTATTTGTGTTTGTGTGTGTGTGTATACGCATTTCTCTTTTGCCAGTGACGGTTACATTTGTGTCTGGTGTTCATGTGTACGTGTGTGTACAATGGTCCCAACACCAGTCTACAGATTGATTGGGTCCACGGTGGTACAAACTAATTACATGTTTTGTTTTCTGTGAACTAGTTCTATCAATCAGCTATAATGAGAGCCAACACTAGAGGAGTAATGGAGGAGAATGGCTAAAGCTCTTCAAGAGGGTCTCAGAGTCTACATTCATCAGCCAGCCATACACAGAGCCAGTTTAACAAACGCATCTTAGCAATAGCATCATTTTTTCATTGTGAGCTAATGGAAAAAGATAACCTTGGCACTAAGGTGCTTTGGGAACACACAGACCAGGTCTATTAAGTCTGTAAATAAGAGGGACCTTCAAGAGCGATAACTTAATTAATAGTACTTGCAAATCTGTTTCTGGGATAGAGTACGTTAACATGCATGATAATAATTCAATCTTAACCTGATTAAGGCAATACTCAGACTATTGTCATGTAAACGCCTTTATATCTTGAATCGGAGTACGGTCATAATAAGAGTAAGCAAAACCTGGTTAACACACCTAGACTTCTATGTTTCGATGTATTGGGGCATGTAAACGCCTTAGTTCAAATTTTTTATTTTTTGAACTGTGTATGTCAGTAGTCACCATGTGCAGGAACCCAGATTATTGATTTATGCTTTTTATACTGAACTTATCGTACCTCATGGTGGTGTGCTGGTTAGGGGGAAGGAGGCTGTAGCAGGGCTGCATGCCGGCCATGGCCAACGCTCCCTGTCCCGGCTGGCAGGACACCAACACCGGCTGCTGGTATGTCTGCTGCGGCACAGAAACCTGCTGAGGAAAAAAACACAAAGAAACAGGGATCTGATCGGGAAAATAGCAGGTGAAAAAGGAAAACAAGAATCTGCAAGGGAAAAAAAATCCCTGCAAGATCCAGCAAGATTGAGTCCAAGAAAACTAGCTTTGTTGGCTAATTCTAGCACATCCACACAATCATTTAATTATGTGCACTGTCCCAGTCAATATAATTGACTATGAAATATAATTCATTGTCTTGGCTGGATGATAACAATATATATAGCAATATATGATCAATATATGCCTTGACATTGTCTTTTTCTGATTTTGAAGTACAGGGCTGAAGTGTCATGACTTGAAATTGGTGTAGCCCAAAATCTGCTGTTGGATGGAGGGCCACAACCATTATTCACACAATGCATAGGGTTCAATGTTCGCATGGCATACAAATGCCTGAGCACGAACTTGACTGACCACACAAATATCTTGCAAACCTATTTGCTACATACTCCAGGAAAAATATATAATGTCCCAGGTTCAGTACCTGTGGGCCCCTTTAACAAGAAGGTCCAAAGTCCTACTGTAGGTACTATGGTACCCAACTCTAAACTCTTGAATTTAGTACCTATGGTCCCTTTAATAGTAGAAGCTAAACAGAATTGCAGTGGAGTCACAACTCCTGAAAAAAGCAGACGTGACATTTCCCAAGAATATGTTTTTATTAGTTTTGAGTTATAAGTGCTCAAGTTCATGACAAATACCTATGACATTGACTGCAATCCCCAAGATGGCTCTGAGTAAATGTCACGGACAGTCAAGTTTTGCATACCTGTATTAGACTTTTTTTTTTTTAACTGTCCTTGAAATTTCCATTCCAGGCACATTCAAGGATGTCATAGGTTTGGTTTTTCTTTGATCTTAAGGACTAATAACTCAAAACTCATAAGTCAGTGTTGGGATTATCCTTTAATACTGTATCAGGTCCAAGCTCCTACTTTTGTAGCCCTCTTTCCTTGTTTCCTGTCCCTTTCTGTGACTGGTGCTTACTTAGCTATCTAATGAAGAACACAGTCGACCTGACTATAGAGCCTTTTAGGAACAACAATACAAATCACTAATTTGAAACTCTCAAGAACAGCATATCACATTCATAACAAAATGTGATTATAACAGATCGAATGCCTGTTCTCGGTTTTGGGCTTTGACTGGTGTCATTATTCAATGTTCCAGTCATACGAGGTCCTCCGGAAGCGTTTCATCATCAAAAGGGTGAATACCTGATAAGACGGCATTAGAGGGTACTGGACCATCATGCCTTGCATCTGGTTTCCCATATTGCTTTGCTGGCTGCCGGTGAGTGCGAGGTTGGGAGTTGGTTGCACGCCCACTATGGTCTGGTAGCTGGGCGCTGGGTTTGGCATCATGGTTTGGTGCACTGAGGCAAAATGAAAAGGCACAACACTGTGACCAAATGAAAAGAGACTTCTGATTTAAAAAAAAAAACACAGAATAAGGCAACAAAACATTTCCATTACCATTCATTATTAATATGAAACATAGTCAAAGAAGAGATTAATAAAAACGTTGGAAAAAGGCTTGGTTCTAAAGATTTTACAAATGGAAAATAATACAATAATGTATTGTCCTTAATGGGAAATTTGCTTGCAGCAAGGCATACAACACTAATAATCACAATAATCAAAATACAGAAACATTCAAGACACATTAAAAGGGAACAGTGGAATGAGCAGTAGACTGAAAGACTGTGGAGGTGGGGGCACGGACTGGAGAGTTAATGTGTTACAGTTAAGCAGGTTTGCAGCACTTGAAATAAATGAGAAAGTCAATATATTTAATTTAGCCTGTGGTGGCCTGAATTTATGACCTGCATGGCTGAAACTCCGCTTGCTGCAAAAGGGCCACTTCATTGAGTGATATTAAGTTCAAGGGCTAAACAGAAAATGGTATCATATTTCTACAGCACTTGTTAAAAACCCATTTAGACTGCCCTAAGAAAATGACACAAAGACGATACAAAGTCAAGCATATCCAGCCATTTTCCAAATGGCCTAAAATGGCGGTGCTTATTCCAAGCCGGAGGGAATCAGACACTTAAATGTCAAGGTGACCAAAAAAAAAAGAGACATTTGAAAATACTGTCCCTTGTGACACACACATGGTAATCCAAGTGACAAAGGAGAGGACGTCCTTTTGTGAAGGTGTCTTTACAGTCTGCTGCCCTGGGAGAAAAGTACAACTAGACAATGAAAGTGCTCCGTGAGGAACAGGGGCGGACTATTTTTATCCACGCCCGTCTCCCACCTTCACTTACAAACCAAGCATGAAATGACCATAATATCAAACGCACACTATTCCATTCCATTCCAGCGAGCAGGGGATGAGAGTAGATTGAGCCTTCTTCAGTAACAGAATTTCCTCAGAGAAATAACCTAGATTGTGCAACCCTGCAAGGTCCCATCCAATGCAGAGTTAACTGAAGACAACATACTTTTTTTTTACTTCATATATAAAAGGGCAGTTTTGCCTGGCATGCATGCTGTTCCTCCATCAATGCTCAGTTTCACAGCTGGTCACTGATGAACTCTGCTGGAATGGTTGGGGATTAAGCGCGTTGCTCAATGGTAACTGATATGGGAGAGGAGAATGCTACTGATTCATTTTCTCTGTCCAGATTGGTCGTGTTAAGTTTCTACCCACAGGGAGGTTGTGTCTTGTAGGTGAGGAGTGAGGGGCTGAAAAAGAGACCGGTTCACTGTGAGAATCATAGAGGCCTCTCAGACAGCGTCCCGGCCCCGAATCCCACCTCTCAGCTTTGTTCCCCCTTCTCCTTGGTGGGTTCTAGGCCAAAAAATACGAGTATACACCAGTGTTTCCCCCAGAATTCTTGTTTTGGCATGGTGGAGAAGACAGCATTTAGACCATCATGGACCACTAAAACTCTACCTTGGAACACAGACTACTGAAATCATTTTTGGTGGGTTGGCAGCTCCTTAAAGCAGGGTGACCCACCCTGTATTTAAGTGTGTATGAGGCAGACCTCGGTCAAATAGTACTTGCACATAATTATTTAGCAAGGGGCTGTTTTACTCTACAGGAAGTACCAGGGGCATGGGAATTAATGCACAAGGACAATTCAGATAGTGTTAGATAAATTGTCAATCACATTATTAAATTAACTAAACCAATAATTTCTGGCACTGACTTTATTTTGTCCATTACGGCAAACCCCACCCACCTGGTACTCAAGTAGTGGTGACTTGCTAATATGAGTGGAAACAGCCACAAGTTTCTCTGTCGACACTGATTGGGCCATCAAACAGTTATTACTTGACATCGCACTCACTTCCATTGTGAATGGAAATCATGCTACACTATCTAGCCCCTAAACTGAAACTTTTTGCATTAATGTAAAAATTGACAGAAAAGTCATTCTTTGGTTTCCCTGAGAAATAATTGCTGTTCTTTGACTTTGTGTTGCAGCATCATTTATTTGCGGCCTATTCCCCGGGTCCCCAGCAGGGAAGCTGCATTTGCAGCCTACAGATGACAGAATAGTGCTGCAGCATCACAGAGATGTGTGTGTGCGCGAGTGTGTGTATAGATGTCACAATTGTGCAGACATTACAGACGGTTAGCAAGTGTGTGAGAGAGAGACACACCAAGCAGGAGCTAACAATCCCATACTCCTATGATGAGGAGAAAACGGAACAAGATCAGACAGATTCAGATCAGACACTGTAGACCTTATTTATTAAAACATTCTTTGATGTATATTTTGATTTCATTGTGTGATCAATCATTTCAAAGAGTGAATTTAAAAAAGTAAAAATTATAGAAGTTTTAGCTTTGGTTTACTGCAGCAAATTGGGGAAATTAAAGGTGACCTGTTGGTTTTGCAGTCAAGATCGGTTTTTCATAAAACAAAACGTTTAATTGGACTTGGTGGAAAGCAAAAGCAAAAAAAACAACGTATAGAAGAACCTTTTATTAATAGGGCCCTGTGTGTCTGTGTGCCTGTGTGCCTGTCTGTGTTTATGTGTAAAATATGTCCTAAACATTTAGTCATTTAGTCTCATATTCAGTGTCATATTCATTATCATTTTTCATAACAAATAAATGAAAGAAATCTGCCAATGGTGTGAGATAACTTGTCAATGTCTTGTCAATATTTTGGCAGAATCTAAAGGTAGAATGAGGAAAATAAAATGTGAACAAAATTCTTTAAACACGTTCATTTGCAGTGGAAATGACCTCACCTCATTTTCTTAAAATAACTCAATCTTTTTAGTTGTTTTAAGAAAATTATGATTTTAAGACTCAAAACTAAAATAAATGACTTGTTAAGATGGATTTCTTCACAGTGTTTGTTTGTGTGTGTGCACCTTGTTGCTGGGGCAGGTTTGGGCCCTGAGGGTAGTTATAGGGCAGGGGGGTGAGCGGGTGCCGATAGTGCTGCTGCTGGCTGGAACAGTGAGGGTAGTGGGCTGGAGAGCAGTAACACGCGGTCACCTGCAAGAGCCACATAACAAATATTATACACTAGCAGCCTCACGCAAGTCATCGAAGGGAGTGAAAGATTAGTCCTTAACCTGGTTTCCACTGCAGGGCTACAGGTATAACAGGACTGACTTATTAATGACACCTGCAGACAAATAACCACAAGTTCATCTGGATTTTTTTCTGGACAGTCAACATGATTTAAGATGTAACACTCAATCCAAATCATTTGGAGTGTGAAAGTCATAGTCCTCAACCTCTATCTTTAATTAGGAATGCAAATAGCACTCAAACTTGCGGTCTTTAGAAAAAGATTTGAAAACAAACACATCCTCAAACGTCAGATAGTTCTGTATAAGAAGGCTTCATTGATGTCCCCCGATTCCCCCCTAAAACAACATGCATGTTATTCTTTGTATGTTTTGTCGCCATTGCTGGTCAGGCAAAAGCTTCAAATAAACAGGAATGACAAGGCCGTGTCAAACATTTTGAATTACTGGCAAGTCTCACTTGACCCTGCTATGGAAGAGTGACTATTGGCCTCCCAGGAGAAATAAGTAAACATCAGTCTCCTAGCGCAACACTAGCTGCAATATATTGATATTTAGAAAATCATGTTATGTTAATCTTTATACAGAGCTGTTTTGGGAATTCCTGTTCCCATCATGGTCCATGTTTTCCAGGCTAAATAGATAATGTCAGTGACTGAGCCGGGTGACCTACTTGCTGGACGGGCTGCTGGATGTAGGAGTGTTGCTGGAGTAGCGACTGGCTCAGCATAGGCCCGGGAAAAGCAGCAGGGCCTGGGGTGCTGTTGGAGTAGGTGTGGGCTGGGGCTGGGATGGCTTGCCCTGGAAGCACCCCTGGGTGTCCTCCCGATGGCCCTGCTACCATGTAGCCAGCAACATGCTGCGGAGGGGGTCCTTGGAGTACCACAGGGGAGGAGGGGTGGTGGTGGTATACAGCTGGACAGTGGCGAGTGTCTGGGGCTGAGGCTCCACCGTTGCTGGGCTGCTGCCGCGCCAGAGTCATGTGACTGAACTGGGCATTCAGAGCTTCAGGCTGGGGAAGAGACATGGCTTAACACACACAGTTCTGCACAAAATAGGTTGAAGACAATAAAAACCTAATTAAATGTTAAATGTGTGGCCAGGACTCAAGAAGTATGGGCACTGACATATACACATAAACACAAAATGCAAGGGCTTTGGGAATAAGAACCTGCATTACATAGTATTTGCAAATAATCTATAGCATTGATTTAACCTGCTTGAGTACCAGATCAATAGAGTTTAAACATCAGGGCAATTCAGAAGGTTGCAGGTAATTGGTAAATCACAGATAAGTATACTATATTGACTTTCATATACTTTGCTATCCAGCTAGTACTCCTGCAGGTTAAAACAAATGCAGAGAGTTATTTGAAAATGATGTCTGACCCATGTCTGTAGAGAACAGGGGGATCTCAAGTGAGCTATCTATCTACATCACCAAAGCATGTCAGTTTAGGTGATCTTTGACAAGCGGTTTGAAAAGTAGTGTTTATAGTCATGGATTATTCAGTGCTAACATCTGACGATGGATTAACTATTAATGGAACTTTCCATGAGCAACATTAGTCACAGAGGCATGTCTTTGACTAAAACCAGGTCAAAAATGAGGTTAACTGAATGCATGATCTATATATGTGGGTATTGGGGCCCAGATGGATTTGGACACACCTTTCCACCTAAAAATAATTGTACAAACTAGCGAACTGGATGGTTAATTGAGGGAATAATATGGATTGTTCTGAAGTTTTGGAAGTTGAGATGTATTTTGTTTTATCATCTAAGACAAACCAACCATATAATGTGCAGACAGGGAAGAAATGAACAACAACAATGGCTGGTGGATTCCAAAATGTACTGGCAAAATTCACTATTCGAACAGACAATATGATTTTTAGACTAACAAAATTACTTTTGAACAATCATTGATTACAACATAAATTATGTCGAAATGCTGTAGCGAAGCTAGTTTTAAATATGAGCCTCATAATATTCTAATATCAAAAAACATTTAAAATGTGCATGTGGTCAGATTTGCCGTTGAATAGTGAGATTTGCACATGTAAACAAGGACATCCCAGCAATTGTGCAGAATTAAATTTCACCAAGCTTATAATTGATCAGTTAGACTGCATCAGCTAGAATGTCCATAGGACTACTGCCACATAAAAAGGGACATTATTTATCAAGGTGCTCAGTAGCAGTACATGTAGTATCAAGTATCAGCGCTTTGTGAAGAGTCCAAATTAATTCCTGAAAAATATACGAATAAACTCATAATGAGCCACGTCTGACTGGAGATGAAGGGGGGAGGAATAATAAGAGAGGTTCTATACCACAGTGTACTGTTGGTTAGGACAGAAGGGCAGGAACTGAGAGGGAGGAAGAGGAGAAGGAGGAGGATAAGAGACCGCTGGGTAGTGGATGAGCTCAGAGGACGGCTGGTGAGGAGGACAGATCGGCTGAGGAGGGAAGGACACAAGAGATGGACAGAGGGACAGGAGATGAGACTGTAAGAAGAGTGGTAAAATGGAGTTTCCCTAAACTGGGGCTGAGGTAAGAGTGTGAGGAAAAATAACCTGTTTTCATACCAAGCAACATTTCCCGGTATAAGGTCATTAGGCCAGGTTAGAAGAAGAGTTGTCCTGAAGGAAAAGGGCTGCGGTTTCTACATAATCAGAACCCAGCCTTGACATTGACTTCTTGGAGCTATATATTTTCACAGCACTGTGAATTAAAAATGTGTACGCCTGAATAAAGGTTGACTAATTGACAGAATAACATTTGAATGGGAAAAAAGTCAGATTTCATCACAAAGTTACTAAATCCAGAGTCACAAACCAAAAATGCAGTCCCACCCACTGACCTGGGAGTGGAGGTGATTGGTTGGTTGTTGCTGGGTCGCGGTAGGGATTGGCTGCTGTTGGGTCTTCCCCTGCTGTAGGCTACTGCCAGCAGTAGGGTCGACGGTGGTGGGGTTGTAAACTACAGCGCTACCGTCAGGATTGATGAAAGGCTTGCCTGTCAAAGAAAAGCAGAGTATTTAGGGACCAGAAACCACACTGATGTGAACCATACATTTACAAAAATAATTCAGTGTGATACACGCGAAACACATTTGAATGATCTATGTTTTAACAAGACAAACCAGAAAACACTTAGGGTTGACCAAAAAAAAAAGACCTTGTCGCCTATATGCTTGTGTGAATCCCCGGCCAACATAGTGACAGGGAAGAAGGACACACCCAAAGAGAATCAACAGGAATTAACAAATCAAATCAAATACTTTTGGTCAGAAATAATTACACAATGGGACCTTTAACACAAGTAGTTTTTTGTTGTTAGTTTTATTTTAGAAATCATGCAGCACAGAGCACTGCAGCTGCATAATGAGGAGAAGAGGCATGTATTGCTGTTTACATTTAATAATTTATTTAAAAAAAAGAAACAAACAAAATAAATTACTTATACCAAGTGACAATTAGAAAGATAATAAAATCACTTTTCCCAGTCATATTAATCACTTTGTTGGGCTGTTCATGTGCGCTCAACTTGTAATTACGATACTTCCGGCAAGATATAAAAGCAGCATAAAACCTACCTGTGTGTGGGTTGATCAGAACGCTGCCGGGTGGTATCCCTGAGGCTTCAAACGGCAACACATAAAAGTTTGTGGCGCCGGCAGCTGGTGGCGGCTGGGCTGCGGCTGGGCTTGGGAACTCTTGCCCAGAGCCTCTGATGTCGGCGGCAGGGTGGGATACAGGTGTGCCGGGGACGTTAGATCGGGAAGGAGTTGAAACTGGGAGAGGCAGCGGGGCACGAGACAGCGAGCTGGAGGAGGAACCAACGCTACTACATGATTCTGAACCTGAGGAAAGAGAGAGCAATAACAATAGGGCTGGAAAAATCCACCCTCATACTCCTATACTATATTAGACATCCCAGGAGTAATTTAGTGATTACGTGTTGTAGTTGACTTTTATGGTGTATCCACTTTCTCTCAACCTGCCTCATCTACTTCTACTTCAGTTAGTGATTTCCTACATTTCCCAGAATTACTTTAGACATCCCTCTGAGAACAGGTGTGAACAGCATTTAGCTGTTGTTTATATGTGTAGGTGGAGAGTGATGGTGATATCGATAGCGATGCAAGAGTTTTTCCAGTTGAGAAAAATCGTGGATTGCATTCTGGTCTCGAGGCTACCGTCGGTCGAGAAATTGGTATCGCCTCTTCTACAATGGATTTCTCTCTGTAAATGGTGAATCTAGAATGTCTAGATCTGAGCCCTTGCTCTTTGATTCTGAGGGGCTAAACCTGATGTTTTAGACAGCTTTTCTGCCATCAAACTCCATTGTAGCTGCAATGGAAACATCACCGAACAACATGGACTAAGGTACATCATCAATAGCTGTTTTTCAACAGTGTTAAACTGAGTGGATTCAGGTTGCAGAATTAGGGCGGAGAAATATAAACCCCATTCACACATGAAACCCGTAGGTAGCAGTTTCTTGCAAAAAATTTGAAAGATGGCGGCTTGTGTGAACACAGCGGCTCGACTCTCTCTACCACTTGTTTTGTTTGCAGTGCTGCTATTTTTTCATTCTAGTGCTGCTATTTTTCATTCTCTCTTATGTTTTTATGTTTCCTTGTGGAAAAAGAGCAGTCAACCAAATTTTGTCACACTAAGGTATAATGACAATAAAGTATCTATCTTCTGTTGTTCACACAAGACATGCCTTTCCACTTTTTAACGTAATGCTACCATTCACACAACACTTGCAATAGAGTTAAATTCCTCTGTTGTAATTTCACTGAAATTACGTTGAACATTCGCGCCGGAGTCACTGCAGTTTGAAAACAAGGTGGGTGAAGACGCTTGGCTCAGTGCTATGCTGCCATTTATGCTCCTCATGTGGAGCTCTCTTATTTCCACGTCTGTCCAATTCCACATTTTTGCCAATCCTTCATCAAAAAAGCTACAGCCTGTTGTATAGTGGTTTGTATTTCCCTCTTACATGCGGTCTTTACACGGCACAGACGGCGGAATAAACTTGTCACCTCCTTGAGAACTTTGTGATTGGCTGCTACAGTTTGACAACAGAGCGTCCTATACATTCGAGCGTCCTAACGTTGTGCATGCTTGTGCCGTTAATGTTATGGCATTGTTCACACATACGTAGATACGGATGCATGTGTGATGGAAATGACAAGTCTTCCATTTTATATGATTAATGGTAAGACCTCTGTTTCACATGATCAAAAAAGAATAAACCAATCCATTCAGAATGCTATGCAGAGATGCTGTGCAACATGTGCTGTGTTGCATGGAAAGGTTAGAGGGCTGAGGAGAAAGACTAACACAGGGGAACACAGCAGCACACGCAAGATGTCTCCTCGACTTACACTCCCAAACACAAAGTGAAGGCAGCCAGCCACCTCGTAAACAATTTAAGAAACTGCTCGGGCAAAAAGCTTGCCGCAGCTACCTCCCTGTGAAAAATGGGATGGAACAATTAAAAAATGCCACACAAAAACAGTGGAGGAAGTAAGAGGGAAAATAATGGAGAGCAGAGGCTCACGGGCAGAAAACTGGTGTGAGGAACACGTTTCAGCAGATCACAGCCAATGAGGGAACGACTGTATCATATTGTGGGGTAAGGAGCCACACTTGGAGAGCAACATTAACTTTATCTCAGTGACGGGCCCGGCACTTGCGCTCGCAGTTACACATTATGCAATACCGCCTCACTCTGCTTCTACTAGTTTTCAAGAAGCTATTCCATCATTGTCACAGGGTGTTACCTATGTTGCTGTACAGTAGCTGGTCTTGACAGCTGTCCAACTACAGGACGGCCTACAGACTTTACCGACTATGGCAGGACAACAAACACTTGCTCTGATAAGACCCCAGGTACCCTAAATGCCTGAGGAATTTGCTTAAAGCTCAAATGCACCACCTAATTAGTGACTTTTTCTTTTCATGTTGTGACTAATGCAAGCAATGTGCTCACTTGCCAATGAGAGAACGTGTAAAAAATTTTGATGAGGAAAGAAATCATTCCAACTACATTTAGAGTTTACTGTAGCAATTTATGGACAATGTAAATGTCTCCTGTTCAGACAAGATCCATCAATCTCAGAGAAATAACTGAATGTGATAATACAAGATCCAGGTCTTTCCTAGGTCTCTCCTAGGGCAAAACAATTCATTAGGAAAATATAGTGCAATATTGACTACTACATTTTCAAAGTGCAACGGCTGCAGGTTTTTCTTAGCGGAAGATTTATTTATATTTATTTCAGACTGCCTAAGTAAGGTATTTTTTGTGCTGTGAAGAATCCCTAGCTGTCACCGAAAATCTTTCATTTTACACAAACTGATGAAATCCTCTTCCTCAGTCTTGCCTGCTTTGGAGAGCCTCCCGGTGCTCTTGCTGCTGGTGGTG
>OMOT01044274.1:0-10435 GCA_900312575.1 Acanthochaenus luetkenii
CAGTATGGTGACACAGCATTACACGTCCTTGAAAGAGATCTTCATGGAGATTGTCAACAGACCCACCATGGCTGAGCAGCTGTATGAATTAAGTGTCTTTCACATATCAACGTATTAATATTCAATACATTTCCAGCCGGTGTTTTTGAATATGCATAACCAATCCAGTCGAAAGGTTAGCCAACGCTAAAGAGCATAGTGTCGTTTTAGTCTCTGATCACAAGCTCCATAGTTAAAGACAAATGAAAGAAGAACTATATCAGGGTTTGCACATTTTCATTTCCATGCAGACGGGGCTGCAGGGGGAACTAGGACCTCCCATAAGGGACGAGAGACACCCCATTAGACAGAAAGAAATAGCCTTTGGGACTGAAACCCAGTCCCAGACTACGTCTCAGTCTGCACAGTGGGGGGAAAAGTTCTGTACAAGTGCAATTGCCCTTCTTTTTTTAACCAGACACTTTTTCCTGCCAACATTCCCTCTGAAAACTGACATTGAGAACAGACTCGAGATGTAAAGCAAACGCAGGTGAACACCCGTGGCGTATGAAGGCCGTCAGGACAAGCCGGGCGCTGCACAAAACTGGGGATGCTGTATTTTGTATAACCTAGCTGGTGTCCAGAGTATTCCGCTTTTTTAAATGTGATTATTGAGTCACCAATCCATAATCAATTATTCACTAAACCCTTCTACATATTAAGTAATTGACTGCACACTGATTAAAGAGAATTATAGCTACAAGCCTCACAGCATGGCAATCACTGAAGTGACCAAGACTCACTACAGTATTTGTAATTCCCCCTTATGCGTCTTTCTCCACTTTTAATCACGCGCCTGTTGTTTTTCCAGAAAGCCCGCTTGTTTACACGTTGGCCATATTATTTTCCTTGCAATGAAATGAAAGACATACATAACAGGCAAAACCACTTCCAGTACGAATGCACTGGAGAGCACCGAATATTGCTCCGCAAACGACGGTTACGAATCGGCTGATGGTAGAAGGCTGTTTCCAGCAGCGGCTAATATTTCCTGTTATTGTTTACATCCCACCATGTCATACACACACTAAATATGAGAGTTACCGCCTCTGCTTCATTCTCCTCCAACATCTTTCACATTTAAACAGGGGTTGTGTTCTTTTTTAGGTTGCAGATTATTTCCTTTTTTTAGTTTGCATAGTAGCAAGTGTTGATGACCAATGTTTGAGCCCATCGATGCAGATGAATCCCGCATCCAAAGCCGTTATAATCTCTGTTGTTTTTTCGCCAGCGTCTGCTATGGACCCTCAAGGTTACATTTGCCTCCAGGGTAACGGTAATTGCTGTGAGCATATGTTGTTTATGAGCTGTGCTGGAGCTTCTCCTGGAAATAATGTGGTAAAGATTGTCCAAGGTTCACAAGTGGAAAATGCAATGGCTTCGTCACGTTATTGTGTTTGACGGAAATGTTCAAATTCTACGCGCACTTTACTGTTTAACAAACTAGGGAAAGTGAATGTTGGATTTCGTCCCCTCTGAGGCAGAAATCTAATCTCATCAGGGGGGGAAGTTCTGATTTCCAACTAGTGACAGATACCTATAAAACAGTCTGTCCTCAGGGATGGGTACCATCATTCTAATATATGCCAATTTGACTCTGCCAAGGACAGAATACCACCTGCTGAGAGATCTGATTTTATGTGCATGTTTATGGACATCTCAGCCCCAGAGACCCTGCATGAGTGATACTGTAGCTCACCACTCCACACGGAGAAACCTGCCCTACCCACTGCCACACCTCTGTGCTCATTCATCATGATGACACGGAGAAGGGAGAATATCTCCACGTCCCTGCATCTTCTCCCCCAGCATGGAGGGGAGATGGTGTCTCCAGACCCCTGACAGGTAGGCAGAAGCAGAAGACACGCTGACAAAAACGCTGAGAGGGAGAGGGACTGGCAGATTTGGACATTTCACACGACACTTCAGCCATAAGACAAATGTAATATCGCTTTTAAGTTACAAAGACATTTCTTCATGTCTCATACCAGATATCGTACAGTATGCAGTCACAATACTCCTCGTTGACGGTACCCGATAGCAATAACTTGATCGATGAGTACAAATTGGTCTTCGTTGCTGACAGCAAACAAAGGATTGGATTGAGATACAACTCGGATTGATGCAGACAGGTAATATGAACATGTTGGTGAACAATAAGAGCTTCAGTGGGGGAAAACAATTTCATCCGCGGTAAGATTGCAAATCCCAAATCCCAAGTGGCCCTTTGACCCTCTCATTTTCAATATCATATCACCAATTACCTCACTTCACTTACCCTGACACATCAACCCTCCAGTCACCCACATCCACACGCTCTATGATGATATTACAGAGGTGTGCCAACTGTGGAGCATTTACACACTTTCAATGGCTTCCTTTTCCAAAACCCTTCATCGTTTGAAATGCAATTATGCTAATCATGGCTAAGGTCGGGGCCATGCAGGCAATTTGCCTCTCTTTTTTTGTGCCCTGCTTCATCTCTGTGCCTTTGAGAATAATTATGCTTAAAAGCATATCATTTAGGCCCCTTTAGGAAGAGGGGATGATTTGTGCACTTTGCGGTAGGTTGGATCCTGATGCACTTTACAGTGTTGACTGGTCAGAGGTTGTGGATGCTGAATGGGCAGTGTGGTGGTGCTGGTAGTGTTTCTGGAGTATGCTGAACCTTCACTTTTGCCTCCACTTAGCATTTTGCCTTCATATTGACACGAATAGTTCGGCAGTATAGGTGGATGCTTCCAACTCCAAAATTATGAGACGAAAATGAATAAGGCCTGAATGTTAATGCAGATATTACAGATGACTGATGCAAATACATCTATTAAACAACCCCAAAAACTGCCATGGTAAGTAAATTGGAGTGTAATTGATAAATGAATGTGGTACAGTAAGCAACATATGACTATTATCCATTATATTCAGAATGTATTGTGTCAATTGTGTACCAATGGCATTTGATTTGCACATGTTCATGTCTGGGATAGAATTGGGGTTAAATTAATTAATAAAAATGGAATTTGATCAATTTTGGATTCATACCTGGACCGAACGAACCATGGCAAGTAGTGTTTTTAGTGCTATGCAGAGAGCCAGCCTGCTTTTTCCGCATCTCCCAGTTCAATATCGTTGTTGTCATGTGAATTTTGGTGATTAGATGACATGGTTCCCTAGGGGTTAGGAACATTCTTTTGAGCCTTGAGCTGATGAAACCCTTTTGGATAAACATTGACATTTTGAGATACAAGATTTCCACCCAATGGCGACGATATGTTGTATAAACCTGGTCCCTAAGAGCATGATACGTTTCACACTGTGATAATTTGTCCTGAAGTGGTTTGCACTGCATCCACTCCAGGACACTGGTCAGGTCAGGTTATGTAATCCATTTTGATTATATATTCCACATGATTATTATGTAGGCTGCCACACAGTCAGATAGGTGCATGCTCCTTTATGTGATTCAGTACCTCACTGCGGTGCCCAGCTGCTGTATTGTGCTCCAGGCAATTGGGACTTTTTATTTTATTCTATTTTAGTCGCTGGTGATTTCCTAGTGTATTGCATTCCGAGGATATATTGATTTTAGATTTCCGCATTGCATTTGGATGTAATACGGCTATGAATTATGCACTTCTGGTAGCCGGATATGCCACTATATATTAGAATGATTTGGAATATGAGTAATATGAAGAGTTAATAACGCATTGAAAAACTCCCTGATCTTATTAACAGTACACTGCAGCAAAATTCACCAACTGTAAAGTTCAGAGCCAGCTAGCTAATAACACCATCTGGCTGCGTTGACACACGTGTGGTTGGATCACTCAAAAGTCAGACACAAACAGTGCAGCCAACGTTGTTTCAAGGGGTGAAACACATTCTGAGCTCTGGCACCTCCCGACCTCTTATTCTCTGGGAAAGGAGCCCGATCCGGCTTCCACATTCTAACTCGCTCCATGTTGGAGAAGTCAAGGGAAGGCCCTTCCAAACATCTGTTATTGGAGATACATTAGCAGACTTTTGGCCCCTTTACATGCACCCAGTAGTGTTTCATTTGAATGGGACGTTTTACTTGGATTCCAGGAAAGTCAGGGCCTCTTGATTTGTTATGGCAATCTACAAACACGTTCAGGTCGGTTACAACCAGCACATGACTTATTCAGAGATACTGCTTGATATTTGCATTTGCGTAAATCAAATCCAGTAAAAGATGGTAAGGAATGGCAAGTAGTGTGAGATGGGAGACTATGATATGATGACATTGTTCACGTGTCATGGGGTTATGACCGGCACCAGCGTAAAATATTGATATGAACCTACACCGTAACTCCAAATATAATTGACATTCATTGCAGCTGACACTTGCAGAGATATGTTAAGCAATGGGCCTTCCGCTTATGTCTTGGACGTTGAGCTCACTGCCAGGCCGTGTGCTGTATATGATCGAACAAAACTTTTTCTCAGGGGGAATTTAAGAATTGTATTGTGACAATATATCAGACCACCACCCCATAGTTACAGCTCAAATCCTTTTATAAGCACAGTGAGCACTTAACTTGATTCGCATTGATGTCACTTATTTGTCACTATATTTATTTAAGTGACGCGTGCATTTGCTATTGCTCCAGTTGGTAGCTGTGACTGATATTGTTTTGGGATATCCACATAGCGGTGAGGGAAACTGAATTGCCTAATGTACTGTGGAGCACGCAATGTTTCGTCAATGTGTTATTTGGCTTGATGAGATTGCCACGGGCATTCGTGTACCTCCTTTGTCTCGGCTAGCTACGGCTATCTTTCAACGCAGCAATTTTCTCCTATACTCTTGAAGTAATAAGTGGTTATCTAGAGAGAAAAAACACAAATGGTAATATTGTCCACTGGTTACCGTCAAAATGTCCTCCTTTTAAGTGAGTCCACTTCTAAAACGGCTACAACACACATTTCGCGGATATGCCCGTTTAAATTGGACATATTAGGTGCGGGAAAAGATATCTGTAAATGCACATACCAAAACACACTGACCTTGAATAGCACCAATTATACGACGCCTTGAGGTGACACGGCACAGAGAGAGCGAGAAAGAGAAAGAGGGGACGGGGAGAACGGGTACGGTGCAATTGGAGAACATGAGCAGTGGTGTGCTGAGATATGATAGCCATTACAGAGATGGCAGCTCTGGCCAGGTCGAGGACATCGGGGTCATGCACAGTGGGACTTGGCCACACGTACACTCACACCTGCCAAGCAGCAAAGGGAACTTTCAATTGCTGCGAAAGGCCAGCCAGAGCTGGTCTGTCCTTGGCTGTTGTCATCTTGACTACAGACAGAGACGCCGCTTGTACCGTTTGTCAGAGTTGTATGCGGTTGTGAAACGATAGTGAAGGAGAGATAGTATAGTGCTTTTGATGGTGAACAGTATAGATCTTGCCTCCACGATGAAATCCCTTGTCAAATGGACAACTGACCGGTTCACACTGGCCGAACCTTACAAAGAACCTCTTTGCCCTCTCCAAAACAGGCTTGCATGTAAGAACACACAACACATATTTATCTAGTTCCATCCTTGATGACAGAAACTGGAATCAGATCAACTGCACTGACAAACAACATCCAGCCAGAATGCGTTCAAATTAACTCTATGTAACCCCGTGATTTTAATTGGGAATGTTGTTGGTAATGATATCTTCCCTTCACGCTCCGTCATTTTGAATTCTGACAATCCAGTGTAGCACTAGATGAGAACGTGGCCTCCCTTATTGGCTGGCGCTGCAGTCATTATACATTTAGCAGTTTTGAATCAACTGTGGCCCAGTGGAGTGGTAAACATGTAGTCTGCAATGAAGTGATGAGAACAGATGCAGCATTAAAACTCTGGGGCGTATTCTGTCAGCCCCTGATAAATATTATGTTTAGATTGACTGTTGCTTAGTGACTGTTCTTTCAGCGAAAGCATACGCAGCCAATTTCAACAAGAAAAATGCCTCTGCCTATGACTGACAGAGCCGCGTGTTAATATGCTTCTAATACACCGCAGAGGTATAGGGAAAAAAATCATAACTGGGTGGAATTAATTCATTTCAGGGAACGCTGAAAGAAAGAAATCTACATTCCAAATGTCAAAACAAGATATTGAAAGAAAGTGGGGTGTCGGGGGTCAACATGACAACTACATCAAGGCACCTCGAGTACGGTTGCTTAGAGACCAGTTGTCCCTGGCCGCAGCCCAACCGCCAATCATCCGGCAGAGACAGACTCGTCCTGAAGTCGAGCCCAAGGCCGAGTTGATGGAGAGCGCAAACATGAAGGAGAACCCATACGGGAAAGGAACGGGTTGAAAAACATCCATCTAGTGAAAAAGAATACAAAAAGGTTCACGGAGAGTGAAAGATAGCCCCTGGTAGAGTTAAGGCTGTGTGAAATCTAGCTTTCAAAATGCATTACGAATAAATAACGACAAATACGTATTAATCAATGATGAATCAATTCACCGTTATAGTCTTACAATTGTTAAAACATGATAAACAATTATTACAACCTTACTCCAAGCAGTAACATCTTGCCTCACACACACAATAGCTGTCCTATAAAAAACGCTCTCTAAAAGAAATGCTCCCACTCTGATTTCTTAGGACCGGAGGCTACAATCATAAGAATGACCTTACACTCACAATTGTGTTAAATAAGTAAAGGCCTCCAATCTTAATGACTGTCGTTGACTCATTAGCATTCTGATTCTACCAGGTTAAATACATATAGTACAGTGAAGTACTGTATATGAAGCGTTTACTCCACAAAAGGTTTAGAAAAACTTGATTTGATACCATATATATATATATATACTGTATATAGCTGCATTTTGTATCATTGTCTTTTTCCTTGAAGCAATATTCATATAGCAGAAAGGTGTCAGTAGTCTTTGCTGTTCCTTCTCCCAGGGGCTCCACGCCTGCATTTGTCGTATTAGGCTTCGGTATGAATGATGCTGAGCCTCAACGTCCCGTTCTCAATGAAGCAACGGTGGCATGAAGAAAAGGGGGGAGGTGTCGTCGTGGGGAAATTGTCCTTGAAACAAGTAACAATGGCTTCCAGTGGATTGTGACACGTGTCTCCAGGGTCTGACGATATTAATCTATCTGCCAATCACCACGGGCGCCCTGTCCACGCCAACACCCCCAGAGCGTGTATCAATTAAGATGCTGTCGCGGGAAAATGAAGAAATATTTGGTGCATAACAAGACGATATCTCTAAAGTCATTATCCTGGACACTGCTTGAGTACAAGTGTGCTTTTATGTGATTAACTTAATCAAAATAAACATTCTGTGACATTTCTATGCAGAGTTTTGTGAAATGATGCACCGTGCCTGTCACCCTACTGCAGCGGACTTCAATCAAATCGAATCAAACAAACATGCAGAATGAGATTTTCACCGTTTATTCAACATTTTAACGTTGTCTCCGTCTACTGATTTCAAACCAGTTGTACTTCTCAAAGGAGCGTGTGCAGGAAACGTGGACAATTACACATCTCTGTCAAATCAAACACCTAATCTAATGGGGAATGGAAGTTGAGGGACACTGTGTGTGCTGGCTGACCGTGTTTTCAGAGCTCAAGCTATATAAAGAACGCTGTAATGTGCCTCGGTGACAGGGACTTGGCGAAAAAATGAGGCTACCTTCCTCAAGGGTTCCTATCTGTTTCAGACGATAATTGAAAATAATGTAAAAATAGTCGTGCGCTGCGGACGGGGGTTAACTCTCCGAGGACAAGGTCAAACCCTCTCCTTTTACTTTAATTTCCAAACGATTAATTACACACCCGAAGTTGGTCTGGAAGCATGTTTTACAAGTTCTGTAGAACGCTCTACCCTGTTCTCTTAAGCTAATGTGATTAAACGCCATGTGAAACATACTGGGAAGTTGATTCTGAGGGTAAATGAGACGTAAGTACGCAGTACAAGATAAATGGCCTACGTCATACATTCATCCCTGTTTGCTTTCTCTCCTTTCCACTTCCCTCTTGACAAATTGACACGATAACAGTAAATCGGATCATCTCGTAGCTGATCGCGATAATGGACATACTCAGACTGTGAAATCAAAATGTTCTCACCAATCAACTGTCAGACTTCTGGTACATCGTGTGTGGAGTTTGGTCGCTATGGACAGCGGTGGTGTGAAGAGCCCCAGTGGGAAATAAATCAAATATCAAGACAGGCACACAGTTTGATCCAATATAATTGCTCTTGACTCCCAGATATTTTGCACCCGGAAAATAATTTCATCTTTACCAACAATCGGTGGGAAAACAAACGGCATTCTTAGATCATAATGAATGCTTCAGCCCTTAATCGTCTTAGAAACGCTTGATAGGGCCAAAGTAATCCCACTTGATTTTCTGACTGATCAGAGGAACATGATTCTAATCGAGAGGTCCGACGGGATTACTTACATAATGAAGATGATTACACAACAAGACGAGGCTGGAATTCATACCGATAATTCAATCACCGCATGCTGGAAAACCTGACACATTTACCCCCAGTAATGAATTTGTATCTCAGAGTACGAGTACTAATCTTGGATCCATTTTGCTCCTCTAATCACCGTGATTGAGACGGTGAAATGTAGGCGGTCAATACTTGGATCACGCTTAATCTGTAAAAGCATTTTATGTTGCTGCAATCCGCTCCGGGAACACGGCAGGGAGAGCTAGCGCGGTGAAAGAGCGTTTGGTTTGGTTTACGCATGCATTACCAGTGTATGAATCCAGCACGTGCAGCACCTGCATTGCAACGTCATGCACCTGCAACATAATGATGCAGCAGGACTGGATTCTCTCATTTGAAATGAATGAAGTTCCATCTGAGAACGGACAAAGTGTGACTGCAGCTCGGTAGAATGTTAAAACGGGAAAAGAGCGATCATTTCCGAGGAACAGACACTTAAGTGATTTTAGCATAACCATTAACCCGAAAGCCAAGAAACCACTTTGTAGTATTTCCAACACTTAATATTATACGTATGATCGAAAATGAAACATCTTAATCAGGAAGGGTTGAGATTGTGATTGACATGAGGTTGTTATTCATGTGTTTTCTAGGTCTCGGGCATTTACTCACTTCAAAGCTTCCACAACACAGCGAGTGGGCGCATGATTAATGTCATTTACCGCTTGCCACCCTGACGCATTAATGTACACACTGTAATGCTCTCTAACTCTCCACCCGCTTAGCTTTTAAAAGGCTCTCAAGTTGTTGTACTTTAATTTCAACGGGATCACTAATGTGTCTGCTTTCCACCAGCGACTTGCAAAGGCTTAGCCCTTGTTGCCTTGCATTCATTCCTGCTGTGAATTTGTTTTGAGCCTGATCGCTGCCATGTTTTGTTCACGCCGTTCAACTGAAGGGAGAATCAGAGGCGTGCACCGTATGGCATGCGGAGGTACGTCTTAACAACACGCCGCTATTGTGGAGGGAAACGGCAGTTCTCTGCACTATGAAATGGGCGTCTGGACAGGCGTAAAGAAGCAGGAGAGAAAAAGGGAAAGTAATAATGAAAGTTTCAAGTGGCTCAGTCCCTCACTGCAAAGCAAGATCAGTCACACTTTTGAAGTTGGGAAAAGAAACATTCCAAAATCAACAGACCCCGTAATCTACAAACACAACGGAGACAGAGAGTTGCTAGCGGGAGACGGTGCCGAAGGGAGATCCAAAGCCACTTCATATCTGTCACTTCACACACACTCACACACACACACACACACACACACACACACACACACACACACAAAGCACAGAGCACAGACTTGTTGTCAACATACAGCACCATAAAGACATAGCGCCAGCCTCCTCTGGGGGAGACTGAATTCGATCAAGGCGAGGCTTTGTTCCAAGTCAGGGTCGCTTTTCGACTTCTTAAGCTAACGAGCGCTTTAGATTGGCTAATGAAGTTGTCAGTGTTTTTGTGTTGTTCGCAGCACACGTTAAGTATAACATTGATTCAATACTGCCATACATTTCCTGTCCCGTCAGGAGTATTGTTGGGACGTTGATAGTACAGGCTTATCATTTAGTAGCATTTATGGGTATACTTTTGTTGATATGAAGACTAGAGTCGTACTCGTGACCTTTGAAACGGAAGAATAAAAATGTGTGTTTTGTTATAGGGGCAAAATAGGATTGACGGTTCTATGTACACTATGTAAAAGTTGTGACTTTTACATTTAATAAGAGCAACCACGTCAGAGATAATCGATGCTCGTATATTTTTGGATCAGGTTGATCAGAGTTCATTATGGCGCATGTTGGGAGGCTGTTGAAACACTGCATGTGTTGTATGACATTATTTTACACAGTGGCTTAATGGCTTGGTTAACAAGAAGATTACAG
>OMOT01044295.1:0-10806 GCA_900312575.1 Acanthochaenus luetkenii
GCGCCCTCTTGTGTGTAACTTAATGATTGCATTTCACCAACAGCTCCACTTCACACATTACATTACATTACAGCATTTAGGAGACGCTTTTATCCAAAGCGACTTACACATTACATTACAGCATTTAGCAGACACCTTTATCCAAAGCGACCTACATGTGATACCATTGGCGGAGGAAGCCATGCAAGGTACCAACCTGCTCAACGGGAGCAACTCTGGGGTTAGGTGTCTTGCTCAAGGACACTACGACAAATTTTCCCGGGAGGAGCTGGACTCGAACCGCCGATCTTGCAGTTGCGGGGTGGGAACTCTACCTCCTGAGCTACTGCCGCCCCCATACAAGTATACATTGCATGCATCATATACATAGTACATCACACCATGCACCACACTACACACAAACACATATATTTGCATGTCTTTGACTGTGGGAGGAAACCGGAGCACCCGGAGGAAACCCACGCGAACACGGGGAGAACATGCAAACTCCACACAGAAAGGGCCAGGCGAGATTTGAACCCAGGACCTTCTTGCTGTGAGGCGACAGTGCTAACCACTGCGCCACCGTGCCGCCCGTCGACAATTTTCTGTGTGGTAAATACAAATCTGGGTTAACTATATGACCTTCAATCAGTTATCACAAGGCAAACAACCATCCAATATAAACAAGTCAATTATATTTTCAGAAAATCACTTATTTACCTTAAAAATCCTCATACATCCATTTGATACTACTTACCATGATATGAATTTATCTTCGCCTTAAAAGTGGGGTAAACTATTGCAGATAAAATGGTGGATCAACAGAGTTTAGGTGGGTTCGCCCTCCAGTTCATCCCTGCTGTTTTGACCTTCTCCACAGGTAACTCAAATACTTGTTAATCACTCTGAATTGAGTTTTAAAAATAGTGACCCTTATCATGGGACATTTCTTCATCTAGGGTTAAATACATATTGCTTATAATTTTGTTATAGGAAATAACTGAAGGCTTTCTATGTTGGAGGGTAACAAAGTTATTGCTTAGTTCAGTGTTGACTGTTGAGTGGCTTCATGCTATACTTAACCTGGTGAGGTCACACGCTGAATATGTGACATGCTTACACTGACTTGGCCTATCATTCATCTGTTCAATCGATTTCCAAGTCTGCTGTATGATAGGTGTTCCCCAGGATGCGTGAAGAAATATGAGTGCATTTTGATAATTCCCACTGTGATGCCACAAGGGCTCTGAGACTCAATTGTCCAAAGACATGCAGGTCATGCCGTTTACCTGCTCATGGTGACCCTGCTAAACTTTGTTGAAGTGAACTAAAAACAGCAACTTGAACTCCTACAAAGTAAGCGTACCATCGCCTACTGTATGAATGTCAAATCAACCAAAATGATGTTCACCATTAGGACTCACACGAAAGAAGAAGACTCAATTGCAAGAGTACAAAATGATTGAGTGCTCAAGCAATGTCTTTACTCAACGTAAAAAGGTCATACACAGGTAGGCAGTCCGAAAATAGGAACAGTACAGATGGGGAAACACAAGCAGGGATTTCAGTACACAAAATAACATGTGAATGCCATGCTGATTAGCAGCCGACCTGGCAGTCCCTTCCCACCAGCACATGAACGCAGCATTTGGCCCTGCCAAGAAATTCGATTGGCCAAAACTGTGCCTGAAATCAGCGTCACAGCAAATGACTGTATCTTCCTTCTTGGACATTTTGATTATTTGATCTTTATTTGATTACCTGTGTGAAATTATAATTCATTCATTTCATATTATAATTTATGTTTATCACTTTTACAGTAATTGTATTAAACTTGCATTGTGAAGTCTGAATATTGGTCTTAATTGAGTAAGTATGGATAGGTTCACCTGGGGCTACAATTACTCTTTTTTTTTAATAGGAGGAACTGAACTGAATGTTCAAGTAATCTGCTAACATCAGCGAGGAGCACCAGCTATTATGTCCAAGCTGGCACGTTGAAATGTGTGTGACAACTGAGTGTAAATATGAAACACACACACACACAAACACACTTCTGTCACTACAAAACTTTTATTTGAATGCCAGTCTCTCAAACTATAATAAAGTTTACATTTACATTGACTTATTCTTATGTAAGAAAGCTTGCAATATTCAGTTGTCACTTTAACTTCTTTTTAAGCACATTTTGTGTTGACGAAAAATTGTACTATTGTAAGTCGCTTTGGACAAAAGCGTCTGCTAAATGATGTAATGTAATGTATACACACTACTACATTACCACAGTGTAATTACTATACTCACAGTGGTAATGATTGTCATGTTCATAGTCCACCATCCATATATTGCCCTTTTACAATATATGATAGCGCAGCTTAGCAATGTCTAATGTAGCACAAATGTTGATTATTTAACATGTATTTTACTGTTTATTTAACAGCAACTACTTATTGAATAGAGGTGATACACTTTTTTTTACCATAGAAAATACGTTTAACTATCTCTATTCTTAGTTTCTATACATGCTGTGTCATCAGCTGAGTTACAAATATACCACAGTACAAAGATATGTGCATCTCTGCATCTGTACTGTAACAATGCTTTGCTACATCTTACATGTCCATCCAAAAAAACATCAGCTGATATCCCCCTTCTCCTTTTAAATGTCCCACCAGTATGATGGCTTCCATGTCTTCTTCTTTTGCATTTCCAGCAGACTAGACGAGCTGAAGTGTACTGCTGCCATCCACCAGTCTTAAAAAGTACTGAATTAGGCTACATAATCTTCTGAGCTTAGAATCATAAGGTCCTATCTGGGTGGACTGTAATTCTGAGATATTGATCATCTAAGATTTGACATTCTAGCTGGCAAAACTGTTATGTACTTTCTACCTTTTTAAATATTTAGCCCCAAAAAGGTTCTTAAAAAACAACAATAACAACACACAAGCATAAAGTAATATTCAAAGATCATGAATATGTGAATAATAATAATATATATCATAATTTATAATTATAATAATTTTGTATTTTATATATGATGATGTAAGCCTGTGATTTAATGTCTCATACGCCGTTTAAAAAAAAAGTGAATCGCTGTGTGCAAGAAAAAGGCGTTCCTTCACCAACTTGATACATTTGTGTAGCCTCTTTCTTACTATTTGCAAAGTAGGAACTGACACTAAAAAAGCCAACATGGCCACTATTGTGCACAACAATTTTCATCATGCCAGATAATGTTTCCACCAACTCTGCCTTCACTTGTCCCAATCTATACAATTCTATCAAAATAAATGTTTCCTGACATGCTCTTTGCCAGTGATATGTTTGCAAAGATTGTTTTGTGTATTCTCCAAAATGCATGTCATTGACACCCAATCTAACAAAAACATACTGTCTCATAGGCAGAATAACAAAGACAGGAAATGTGCTGGACAAGCGCTCTGAATTTCATGGTCTCTCTTGTCTTGATTTCAGATGACCTCCAGCCTCCAGAGACTCTAGTCTAGATTATTACAATTGCTTACCTTCCCTGTGTTCGATTGCTTGAGCATAACCATTACATTTTTATTTATTTTTAGTAGTATTGGCCAACGTATACATACAAACAGGGGATGGCTATGATTTGGTTGTAGTTGCTCTTGAATCTGAAAAAAGTAAACGTTTTTTTGAACAATTGTAATTTATTTTACAGAGGAATGCGACACAAAGTGCATATGCACTTTAACTGGTGTAGCAAAAGAGGAAATGGCACTTATAAAAGAACCTCTGAGTAGAGAACACATTTCTTGTTGCAAATTTCTTGAGTGCAAATCAAGACCAATGAATTTGCCAATTAATATTCATGCACTTTTGCAATTAAACGTGTTCCACATGGTTTCACTTTCATGTATCCTAGAGTCATAATTCATGAAATTGACTCAGCATTTCTTAGTAGGCTATAGAAAGACTTAAATCGTTTCTACTACAGGCTGGCAGCTAAATAATACAGTAGACCTCTCAGCAGCAGCCTACAACTCATATATATATATAGAGAGAGTCTTTCCAGCAAACGGCCACTGGAGGTCACCAGTGCTGCACGGCTCTACAAGAGAGCATGCGCTATATTTATAAAGGGAACTTGAGCTGGAGTTTTGGTTGACAGAGGACACACACAACCAAATATAAGGATTGGACAAAAAAAGATATGTATTAGGTTTAAGCACAGGGCCCACAATCTGGATGACTTGATGGTTAATGCCTGGACAATTTAGACAATCACATGTAACTTAGTATAAAATGTACGAAGGTAAGCCACTCCAAGTGCATACCTCCTCCCCTCGAAGATTTACAAATGATATCAAAGGGACACAAAGAGTGGGTCACTTATGGGGGGCTGTAGGTATTTCCTGAACTCGGTCCCATTACTCACACCTAGTTTGTTCAGACTGCTGAACCCAGCAGAGTGGCAGGCTAGCCTTCTCCGCCGAGGGCCAGTCTTGCCATGATCAGCAAATACAGGCACCATCTCTAATCCCACTGCCATGGAGCCTGTCCATTGTCCGTTTGCCTTTTGCAGGCAATTGGCCTCAAAGAAAAGACTGTAAAGAGCAGGTTGCACAGAAGGCAGTGCACAAAAGTAGCCTGAAAGTCAGCTGATTTGAGAAATTCTGAAAATACCAGTGATATTTTGTGCCTGAACTTTATTTATTTTATCTACACAGATGGACAAAATACATTAGAAATACATTTACAAAAAATAAAAATCGATAATAAAACAAACAAATAAATACACATGTACATAAATAAATAGATACGTAGATAAGGGAATCGTTGAGCATTAAATAGGTTATTATAATGGTTTATAATAGACATAATATTAATTGCAATGCACTTTTTAGGAGTGCAGGACTAATGTGAATTCCAATTTGTAACTTGTGATAAAAGTTGTATTGTCGGTCTATTTCATTGACAAAATATTGGGCGTTATCCTTCAGACCAATCGGAATACCGTGCGTTACAACGCGATGAAAACAACAACGCATAGTGGCCAATCGGCGTTGCCCTTCATCGTTCCAGATCCCCGGGGACACGAGAGACAGCTCAGAACTCATTCATTTACATACCGAAAAGACTAGTTACCCACCAGCTAGACAGTTCGCAGGTTGGACGGCAGCATATTACATTCAGAAGTAACCGTTGTTCTCATCGGGCAACGCCTGACCAAAGTCTGTAGGTCTGCCGTGTTACTAAAGAAGTAATATGACAAAACTCCTCTCAGCTTACAACGTTGTCAAATCTCTGCGGCATGGGAGTCTGGTTAGCTGGAGAGTCTGGAGCTCGTCCGCCTGGCCGAGACCCCAAACTAGACTTTTTAGCGTGAAGGTAAGGGGTGTGAATGAAAGTGGGTGTTGTCGGTTCAATGTTATCCTTCAAGTTATTAACGTGTCTCCGTTGTGTCGTCACACGGAACGCTGTGCTACCTACCGGGGCAGGCTAACGTCCCGCCGCCCTACGGTCCGATACTTAACGTTAAGTTACTCTTGTCAACTCAACGCGGCCTTGCTTGTAGACAAGCACACATACCGCAGACGTTCCGAATCACCCGGAGCCGCTGTTCAACTCGGCGTGGACCCGGTGCAGCAAGCGGCACGCAGCCCGATACGACTTCTACCGGAACCAGTGTGAACCGGTGCTACAAGTTGACATTTTCCTGAAATGAGTTCTACTCGGTGCACTGTGTCTCTGCCACATTGACGAGTGGCACCTAAAGAGTCAGAAAAAGCCTTCGGGCATATTGTGTGCTGACGTTATGTACTTGTGCCGGTACGTAAGGCCACGGAACTCTCCGGTTTAGGCGTAGCGTTAACGTTACTCCATACGAGAGTAAACGGGCACTATGGGGGCCGAGTGGCGCCGCCCGTTGCAGAGACGTGGACATACAGGAATTCTAACTTGTAGGTTGCCGACTATGTAAACGTGGCATTCAGGCTGCTGTGCGTTGTTTGAGTACAAGCAAGTCAGTTTGCGTTTGACAGTTGGAAGCACGCGTGCACCTGGAGGCGGTCGCCACGCGTCATGCCACACGCACAGGCTTGTACTAGCTACACAATACACTCGTTACATAATACACCTTTCTAGGAGTGGTGGGAGGTGAGCCCACTATAACATGGTTGTCCCGCCTTGTTATTTGCAGACTAGTTTGCCTACCTTTTGAGGCAGATCTAAAATTGTATTTAATTCACCTAAATTCATTGCATATATCATATATAGGGCGATTGAGGTGCTGCAGGACGAGGAATCGTACGCTTTTCCATACAAGCACCAGGTTTGGCACAAAGGTAGAAAAAGATTCAGATATATGGAGCCATCGTAAATTTGGCCCCTGGGGGCCATGGCAGCCATTTTCCTAAGTGGCCACTGCATGTCATTGAATCCAATGGTGAGGGGAGTCATCTTTTGATACATTTTGTGTTCTGAAATGGTTCTTGTCAGATGTAAGTACGGACGGATCATCTCAAACATAGTATTGAATCGCTTTCTTCCATAGGGAGCCGCTCTCCCCCTTTTTTTATCTACATTACATTACATTACATTACATCATTTAGCAGACGCTTTTGTCCAAAGCGACTTACAATAGTACATTTTTCGTCAACATTGTCAGACCAACTATACAACGCAGTCTTTCATCAGCTAAACACTTCAATAAGTAGCATAAAACACTTCAATAGGAACAAGTAGCATGAACATGAGTATCTCTCAAATTGTTATCAACCATCTGTTGTATGGCGATAAAAACAAGTTTCTGTCTTTCACTCTCTCACACACAGAATACAGAACAACATAATTGTATGTCTCAGCATTCACAGCGCAACACAGTGGCCTTAGGTTTCAGCATGAAGTCCCAGAGGTTCACTGGTTTCTATCACAGCTAAACTTAAAGTCTGTTCCACGTCTCTTACAAAGTTGACAGTTCTGCCTATAGTCTTTCCAAACTCTCTCTAAAAGAGAGTGCCAGGTGAGAAGTTGCTTGTCATCTGCCTGTCTCTCTTTCCACTCCCAGGCCCAGACAGCCCACCTAGTTCTGGAGGATGGTACCAGAATGAAAGGATTCTCTTTTGGGCACGATACCTCTGCAGCTGGGGAGCTGGTCTTCAACACCGGCCTGGTGGGGTAAGAGGAAGAGAAGCTGACATAGGCCTAACTCTTAGATTTGAGACAAAACCGTGAACAAGGACAATAGCAGGTCAGATTATAGGATGTGCAGTAGCAACAAACCAAAGCAGAGTGGGAAATTACCAGCATCCAAACAGGCGTATCCCACGGCTCTACTCAAACTGTCTAATAGTGCAGCTCAATCACTTTGTGCATTTACAGTGTCACTATGTGAAATCCACTTACCATGTTTAAACACAATGATCGTCCCCTACCTAACCTGTTGCCTAACCAGCTGGGTAAAAGCCAGAAGCACAACATTCAAATCTATTCAAATCCTCAATGGGCTTTAAAAATACTTGATAAAACACCCAAACGTTACTATTCTCACTAAACGTGATCTTCTGAGCTGGGATAACCTCATTAAATACTCTGAAGCATGTCTAGTTTTTTAAAAGTTGTTAATGGTTTGGCGCCACCTCCACTTAGTGAGTCTATCAAACTAAATACTCAAAGTAGCAGACATACTAGATCTGTCTCAAGAGGTGATTGTGTCATTCCATATAGGACAAGCTCTTTTAGCCAGTCTGCATTCTCAGTGAAAGCAGCACACTTTTGGAATATTCTGCCACTACATACGCATTAGTAAAACAGATTTCAACACAATCAGTTGTGTGAACGTGACACATCATTTAACTCATCGATGCTCTATGCACAACTTTCATTATGACATTTCTTTACAGTTTGCCTGCCTGTATGTTTGCTATGTTTGCCTGCCCGCATGCAATCTGCTGCTCTGCATGTGTCATGCACATGTCTTGCATGTTTGTTAGTCTGCTTGGATGTAGTATATTGTTGTGTTAACCTGTCTGTAATGCTTCTCTTGTCTTTAAGATTATGGCTAGTTAGTTAATGGTAGTTTATTGCTATTTTATTGTTATTGCTTAGTTAACCTGCTTATATGTCATGTATGTGTCTTGTCTTTAGTGAATGGCTTATTACATTTGGCTACAGGGACTACAGTTGGTAATGTGCCACATGGCTAACACTGGCACATTGACATTGTGGTCAATGAATGTGTATTGTCCCTGATCAATAAATAAATCAAATTGTAATTATTTCATATCGCCACTGTCGGGTGAAAAGCTTGTGTCTCCAAAATGTAAACTTTTCAGGAACTTAGCAGGGATGTAGCATTTTCTCAACCCATGGGTTGAGACCGTGACAGCAGTGTGCTTCAGCCTGACCATGCCACAGAATCCTGCCATGAATGTCCTGCTGTTCCCTAATACTCCAGGTATCCCGAGGCCCTGACCGACCCCAGCTACAGAGGTCAGATCCTGACCCTGACTTACCCCATCGTAGGGAACTACGGCGTACCCGACACCCAGGAGGTGGACGAGCTGGGTCTGAGAAAACATGTGGAGTCAGAGCGCATTCAGGTAGGAAACCTGGCAGCGATGGTGCACTCAACAAGTGTGGGGGTTTCAGGCTTTTTGGAGACATCACTTTATATCATATTGTTTTTCTAATACAGATTGCTGTGTTCATGCCTTGACCCCATTGTTTTCTTCTTCTTTTTTGTCTTGTCCTGATCACTGCTCTGACTTGAGTTATATTCATGGAATATGTAGCAGCAGCAGTTAATAGTGTGTAATAGTGATCCCATGATGACGATAATGCAGTGTAATAACAACACTAACAGTGTTTTCCATATCATATCATTATGTGGGCACTGAAGTTAACTGTGGTAAAACTCTCTTGTGAAATGAAGAAGAAATCGGGTTGTGCTTAGTTTCACATGCCTGAAACAAGTGGAATACATTGACCTGCCTATACACATGTTAGTAGAAAGTGTTGCAGCAGCGTAACATTAAACTGGGATTTGAACCTACGCAGTTAATGGACTGAGGCACTAGGATTCACCCAACTTTTTAGTATTTGTTAAAGTCTGATGCTGTGGTGTCTCTAGGTAACTGGTCTCCTGGTTCAAGACTACAGCCATGAGTACAGCCACTGGAACTCCGTCAAGTCTCTGGGTCAATGGCTACAAGAGGAGAAGGTTGGGATTCACGGTACCAAATTTCATGGTATAATCTCGTAAAGGAAAAAAGGACCATGCTGACTATAAATTCACAATTTGTACTTTTGTTGTTTCATTGTTCAAAGGTTCCTGCACTGTTTGGGCTAGACACGAGGATGCTGACCAAGATCATCAGAGACAAGGTAAATGTAATGGTTTGATTTGCAGCATCTTTCACAAATGGATTGGTTGACCAATCAAAGGCTGATTATTTTCTTTGCGGTTTCTCATCAGGGCACAGTTTTGGGAAAGATTGAATTTGATGGTCAGCCTGTGGAGATATTTGACCCCAACCAGAAAAACATCGTAGCAGAGGTCTCAATCAAGGTAACCATTATTATTTGACACTACAAAACACTTGTCTTCTCCATAACACAAGCTAGAACTGGTGCTGTAGAACGAATCAAAACACTTTCTCTACACTGTCTACACATTGTGGTGCTGAATGCTGACCTCGCTGTGCATGTCTCCCCCCCCCCACCAGGAAACCAAAGTGTTTGGAAAAGGAAACCCCATCAAGGTGGTGGCCGTTGACTGTGGCATCAAACATAACATAATTCGCTTGCTGGTTAAGGTGAGAGATGGTGATGGAGGCAGATAGAGTTGAAGCCTAGATGGATTCAGTCTGACTAGAAAATAAATCCTTAGTATCAGCTAGTAATATATTTGCTGCTGAGTTTGCTACCCCATTAGGTTAGGAGGACACTTAGAGAAGATGTAGTTAAGATTAAGCCCCAATAAATGTGCCCCACACAACTGTAGAAAAGCCATGTTCATTCAACATTCCATCACAGCTTTTGGGATGCACTTTTATATGCTATTTATCGTATTTAAATAAAAAGGAAAAACAGTGCACAGCAACAATTGGGAGTTAAAATAAAGCTGACAAACAGCATCAACTCATAATGACAATGGCAGATATGTTATTGTAGACAGCAGGCCTGTACATTTCCATCTACAGAGGGTATTCCAGATTTCCTCCCCGTAGCACTTTAGCGCCTATCACCATTCTTTATGTAACCCCGAAGATCATCCCAGATCTGAGAATTTCCCTATTATTGTCATATCATTTATCAATTTAAAGCACGCATTATCAGTCACTGCTTTAACCCCTTAAGCCCGACGGACCCGCCGGCGGGTCCGTCGTCTCGATAGCGATTTTTATTTGGAAAAAACAACAACATTCAAATGGGGATCTAACGCTTCAAAAACAATCCTCCCTAGTGTATTTGGTCCAAGCAAAAGCTGATAGGCAGTCATCCAAATGTTTGAGTTCCAAAATACAAGATCTTGAAATGGAGGAGGCAGTAGCACTACAACGCAGCTTGGAGAACGATCCACTCACTCAATGCTGCCGTGTGAGGTATCATATGAAACTAGACACTCTACCCTTTCAAATGATAGCAAGCAATCAATAGTCAAAGCTAAACAACTCCTGTCAGCCCCACAGCAAACACACAGCCAAACTTCGCATCCAAGTGTCCGTGTGGAAGAATTTGTGTTTATGTCTCGTTATTTCATACATTTTCAATACAATTGTCATCAAATGCAACACATATTGTTTACTTATAGTTTCAGTTTCATTTTGAGTCCATCCACATGCTTCT
>OMOT01044300.1:0-22435 GCA_900312575.1 Acanthochaenus luetkenii
CGGTGAACTGTGACACCAAACTGTGTTTTTTCCTCTTCTGTGCTTGTTACATTAAAGGGGAAATCCTCGTGGCAGAAAACGGTTGTACATTATTCACAAGAAACTACATTTGTCAAAAAGATTGTAAATATGATCGTATGTGTATATAGTGTGGATGTATATATATATTTTCTCATTCCTTAGATTATCTTGCGACTCTCTCCGAGGTCCCGACCCCCAGGTTGAGCATCACTGGTATACAGAGCCGTGATGTAGGGTTCAACTGATGTGGCTTTTTGAGGGCCAGTACCAATAATGATATTTTTGGATTGAAGCAGCCGATAACCGATATTCTGCAGACATCTCATTCTGCCCACCGCACATCTCTGGGTCTCAGCAGGGGGCTCAAATTGCTGACCATCACCGGCTGTTGATTACCTGTGTGACATTTTCCAGCAATTGTTGGAAATCTCCCTGATTCCCCAAACATTGTATTTTCCCTATTATCCGTACCTTCCAAAGTTCTGCACTTACTACCCATGGTGTCTAACTGTTGCCACAGCAAACTTCCTGCTATGTCTGTTTATCTGTCTGTGTGCATGTGGGAGATTTGCTTGTGTTCTTTCGGAGCAACACCACATTAGAATGGACAAACACTGAAATTGTATTAGTACATAAATAGAAGAGCTCCGCTGAAGCTTAACCCTGAGGAATAATACACATTTCTATGTTTGGATTTTCTATTCAATGCAGCATATTTCGGCTGAATGAACGTGGGTTGCCTCGTCTGTGTTATACTGCCCTCCACAGTCCAAGTGTAAAACATACAAAAAGTGGCACGTCTCAGTGTTGGCAGCATTATGGCCTCCATCTTTTTTGATAGTCTGTTGTTTTTTAAATCTTCTGTTTGTTGTGATTTCCTTTTTTTTATTCTTTTTTCTTTTATTGAGATTTTTGTGATTGGAATTGTTTGTCTCACATGGATTATTTCTAAAATAAATATATGTTAAAACTAAAAGTGGAATCCATCTGTGTCTTTATGAAATGGTCAACAAATACTTCACTCTTGGTATCCCAAAACCAAACAGGACACAGATTCATTCACAGCACGGTGGCTCAGTGGGTAGCACTGTCGCCTCACGGCAAGAAGTTTGTGGGTTCGAACCTCCGCCCCTGTCACTTTCTATGTGGAGTTTGCATGTTCTCCCTGTGTTTGCCTGGGTTTCCACCGGGTGCTCCGGTTTCCTCCCAGTCTGAAAGACATGCGCGCGTGTGTAGTATGTATATAATGTAGTTAGTATATGATGTGTAAGTCGCTTTGGATAAAAGCATCTGCTAAATGCTGTAATGTGATGTAATTCCAGGGGCGCCGCTAGGAATTCTGGGCACTCTGTCAAGTTGTGACACTGGTTCCCCCACCCTGATGTATCTAATCCAGCACAGTCTCACCTTGCCTGTCTGAAGGTCACCCTCCAGCTTGGAGCCCCGTGAAAGTAGTCAGCCGTTCGTCCCACTAGCAGCACACGGCTGTTGATGTGTCCTTGAGCAAGACACTGAACTACATGCCTGCTCATTTTAAGTCACTCTGTCAGTTAAATGCCTAAAATGTCAAATGTAAGCGGTAACAACTATACCAATGATGCTTTTGTCAAATCTATTCCTATATCTATCGGTGCTGCCGTATGTTTGTTGTTGCATTTGTAATTGGTTAGTGGTTTCCTTATTGTTGCTGGTGTTATTCGTTTTGCTGTTTGCCATCTCTATGTCCTTATGTGTGTCTGTCCATCTTATGCCTATGCTGCTTTACTGTCTTTTTCAGCATTACTGTTGTCTGCTGCCTTCTACGAACTGTTAACCTTATTGTTTTCCCCCTAATTCCTATCAAAAGGCCATATGCCTCTTATCAGAATTGTTCTTAATAACTTACCTGGTTAAATAAAATATGTGCTGTCTGGCATGTTTATCCGGACCACACCTTTATCCCAGCAGTGCTTATCGCATTACAGTATGACAGGAAAGGTGACGTGCATTTTTACGACACGTTTCATGGCTGACACAAAATCCATTATCACACAGATTGAGTCTTGATAAAGCCCTAAATCAGCTGTTAGCTTTTTTTGAGGTTGTTCTGGAAAGCAATACCTCAATGTCTGAGTGAAAAAGCTTTATGGATTCCAAACATTTTGACATCATAAATTAGGATCGCGCTACAGTTGTTCAATAGTTTCATTTTCATGAATAATGGCATCAATGAGTGGCACTAAATGGATCTAGCCTAGCCAGATATATGCAGCACACGGGGGACTGGAGGTTAAGCATATCACACCATTTGAAAGTCAAGTTCTCCAAAAGTAGGTGTATAGGCGATGTTAAAATAGACAACCCTGCGAGGCTTGAAGCCTTATTGCAACAGGCCTGATGGAAATTCTTGCGCCCACATGAGTGAGACTCCTTGGAAGAACCGTCTACATTATAGCTCAATCTGTTACATTATCGGGAATACTTAAAATATTTGAGGTACAAGCGGTATTTTGATTGTATCACAGATTTCACTGATTGAACACTATACAACAGTATATGCCACAATTGTAGGCCGTCATTGGCAACAGAAACATGCACGGAAAACCAACTAAATGCTACACACATAATCACTACTTTATTATGCTGAAGCCAGTAGCCCATTTTAATAATTGTCCTCGTCCCTCCCTCTTAAATGCTGTCCCAATAGACATGTGATCTTAGGTGGAAAAACGTATAAGGTTCCTTCTATACATTATATTATGACAAAAATAAAGGAAGTAAAGATGAAATGGTCTCAAACGGCATTTCATTCTTTAAATGACATCTGGTCATTGCAGTTATTCACACTTGGTAGATGTTTTGGGACCAGTGTGTCTGTGACGAAGCCAACAGGACAATTTACTAACCCAATGTATGAAAGCGGCATAACACACAAGGTCATTTTAATCACTGTGCAAGATCCTTGTAATCATGTGGTTCTGTGCAACTCAAAGGGTAGAATATGAGACTGCCACACTTTTGTTTCTCACAAGAGCCACCCATGCTAAATCTGTCTGTACTCCTGGTACTTTCCGTAAAAACATGAGATGGCATGTGTGCTGTTAAGAGTCACAGGAATCCACTGCCCTTCACGTCAATGCAACTGCTGTCCGTTTTTATCCTAGTATCAAAAAGTATCCGCACATCGATACAATTTTGTCATGCAAAATATTGCGATACTATGCTGTATCTACTGCTAGCCCTTTACTTTTAAATGGTTGACATTTTACCAAGTCAACCATTCTTCTGTATTAGTCAGTTGCAGTATCTTGCTTACGAGACACTTACAGTTGAATTCAATACTCCAGTGCACGGACGGGCAACCATGTGCCATGGAGGGCCAAGAGTCTGCAGGTTTTCATTCCAACCAAAGTGCACATCATGTGATTTCACTGATTAGTTCCTCCTCTCTGGCCGAAGATGTGCTAATCAGTGAAATCAGCTGCTGTAGTGTTTGGTTGTAATGTAAATCTGCATACCCATCCCTGCTCTAGTGTCTCTCGATCACACCAATTATGCCCAAGCAAGGTCAACACCCACACATGACAATTGTTTATTCTATAAGACAATTGGTAAAATGTCAATAGGACAGCGGCCGCTATCACGCACGTTTTAGCCCCTTGTGAACATTTCGTTATGAGCCGCAAATATTGCGGAAAAACAAAACAAAAATCAACATTTTACAGTTTTTAATTAATTTCAGAAAGGGCACGAGATTTATAAATATTGAGCAGCTCATCGGTACAATCGATAATGACTCCAAGTCTCCAACAAAAAGATTTGAGTGTTTTCAAATAAGCTAAATCTGTTGTACACACTTGGATGGAAAGGCACTCAAAACTAGTTTGTGGGAGACACCATTATAGATTTTCATTCACATGATAAAAATGATGTCATGTTACAGTGTCATTTAAACTGAGCAGCGACACGTTACACCTAAAACTTCTTATTTTGATGTTGAGTTAAAATTCAGGACCAAACTATTTTATCTGGCCTGTGACCAGGAGCATGGAACAGAATACAGTGGGTTAGAATGATACAATATTTCAACAAGTTTCTCACCACAGATGTTAACATTATCACAATTGTTCTAAAAAAAAAAACCTGGAATGTCCAGACAGATACAGGCGGACAGACAAGCTAATATGAAAGGACAGTGTAAGCCGATTTGAACATTGCTGGCACATGGCATGTCACAGTTGACACATGCACAAGTCTTTTCTCAAGAGAAGTGTGATGATTTTTCCTTCAACAAGTACTCCATTTTCAACCGCTCCGTTCTCATTACTGGGTTTGTCCTTCTCCAGGTCCAAGATGATCAGCCCAACCGTGGAGCTTTGCATAATGGTTTACAAGTCATCTTCCACTGAAAGAGCTTGTCAATCTGTATATGAGCGCATGATCCCTTCCGTTGACGATGGGTTGATCTGTGGAACACATCAGTAGGACTGATCTAATCAGGACCCGGAGTCTCCCTTAAGTTCACTTTGAGGATGGCAGGGGGCGCCGGAAAAGCAGGATGTGCGGCTCTACGGTAGGGAAAACAAAAACAAAATGAATGACTGTGTATAAGGGCAAAATAAAACAGCAGTAGGTGCATGAATATATAAGTCAAATGGAAATAATGTGATACTTCCGATTCCCTATATGGAAACTGACTCCCGTCTGTCCCTTTTTGAATGGAGGGTGTGGGCGGGCCCTGACACCCGCTGTCCATATGCTTGTGGCCATTAAATCCGTCAAAAGTACCAGATACAGTAGTAACCAGATACACAGCCAATCTGTACGCCCTCTTGAAAGGCGTAACTGTACCCGTTTGAACATCAGTTGTCCAAAAGCATCGTTTGTAAATGGGCTTTGCGTCTCATCTTTCGCCTGTAATCCATCAATCAAGATGAGGGGGATCCAGTCATACAGCAATAACTGTATTGGCTAATGAACATAATTGTTAGTTGCAGTCCTTTTCTCATTAAGTACAATTACAAGGTGATGTTTCTTTGACAATTCTGAGATCGACCTAAGCTGTTGAACTCCTATCCATACCAGGTATTATTCAGCATAACTCTTACACCAATCCTGAGATTTGTAATTGTGTGGAACTTTCAACTTCTTCCTAATATGCTGTTCGAGGAGTAAAACCAACACACTGTACTTGCTGCAGCATCTCTCACATGCACCTAAATACTTGGGACTCAATCCATTGTTAGAGTTCAATCATCTTTATGAAGAGCAGTCCCCCGAAACCCAGTTCTAAAGTGTAGAGTATTGATAAGATCCGACGTTATCGGTTCTACTATCGGTAGGTACTCGAGACATTATGGAGTGAGATTTATATCGTGGCAAATGTGTTTTTGGAGGAATTTAAACATTGCGAACATAATCTTGTTTACCGATGTCTATCTCTGCCTCTCGTTCTGCGTGAGGGGCGGGGCTGTGCTCTAACATACACACACACACACGTGTCCGTATGTGTGTGTGTCTCTCAATCGAGCTCCCCCATCCGCATCATGAAATGAAACTGATCATTTATCTTTGAAACGGTGTAGCAAATACGACAAATCTTATCTTCAATGTGGATTTACGAGAGTCGTCGAAAAGAATGAGGAAAAGCCCATATTCCTCTTGTGTGGTTATGTGCTGTCTAGAGTATGAAACCAAACCAACTTAAAGACACTTTGAGACAACACACAAAGAATACATGGGCAAGCCATATTTCGAATTCGAAAGAAAACATCTTTTGAAGTTAACTATCATGTAGCCAAGGCTATGAAGCCGCACAGCATTGTCAAGACATTGATACTACCTGCGGCTATTGATATGGTCAAAACACTTTACCACCTACTTTCTAGGTTTGGATATGTCAAAGCTATGCGATGGATCATCGACTCTTATCACAAGCGTGGCATTTTATGTAATCTGGACCGCATAGCTCCGTTATATTTGACCAAACACTATGAGAAGTAAGTAATGTGTGAACATGTTCTGTACAAACGTACTAATGTTGTTTTGCGCTGTCGGTTTTGGAAAACCCAAACCAGTTCCATATCACCAAAAAATGTATTGGGCCCAACTCCTCTGTGGTATCAGCCATGCTGCTGTGTCAAATAAAAAGGGGAGGAAAATAAACCCACGGCGCTAAGTATTGGTTTATTGGTGTGTCTGTTAGGGGAGGGGCAACAGGGAAGGCCAATAGGGTGTTTTTAGGTTTGGCTGAGAAAACAATGTTGCATGCCATGTGTGAGCATCCAGTGCAACTGATAGAATGTGCTGTTTCACTTTCACTTTGTCCCGATACTCCTGATCTCTCTGGAAATGCAGCTCATGGAGACACTTTAATCGTTCACACTCTAATAGTCATATCGCCCAGCCCTAATGTAATAGCGCGACTGAAAACGGTTGTTTAACAGGCAGTTAAACACGCAATAGAGCTTCGCTCTGTGTCACGCTTGTTATTCCAGTCTACGTATAGAGAACGTAAAGAGGGATTGGTCGGCACGGAGGTTAGCACTGTCGCTTCACAGCAAGAAGGTCGTGGGTTTAAATCTCGCCTGGCCCTTTCTGTGTGGAGTTTGCATGGGTTTCTTCCAGGCGCTCCGGTTTCCTCCCAGTCCAAAGACATGCAAATAGATGTGTTTGTGTGTATTGTAGTATATGATGTACTAGATATATGATGCATGCCATGTAAAGCCCTTTGAGACATGCTTGTATAAAAGGGCTATATAAATAAAATGTGATCGATCGATTGATTGAACAACGTAAAATACAGCCGTAAAGCAGTTCAGCTGGGTTTTTGGGGGGGGACAATGGCAATAGAAATGATAGATTAGAATAAGCAGTCATGAAGGGGCTTTAGTTTCATGGACTTTACAGATTACAATGTCTAGAGGTTTTACGAGACTGTTTTTCAACATGTTCCAAAAAACAAAAACAAAAAAATATGTTTTGCACTATTTTCAAAGGTAATTCAGAGCCTTTTCCATTTCTGATTGTTGGTTTAATTTTACTTATCAATTAACACATGGTTGTTTGTCTTCTGATACACTGCTGTGGTGTGTTGGTCATGTTGAATAAAAAGTACATTAATATACCTGCTTTGGGGCCAATTCTTAATGTAAACATTAATATTTTAATTAGGGCTGAAACGATTCATCGAGAAACTTGATTACTAAAAATGATCTATGTCAAAGCTTCGTTTAATTCATAGAACTATATACAGCGCACTGTGTTTCGCACAGACGATTATTACTGTTGCACAATGCACTTACGCTGTGGACACATAAAGAAGACATGATTTGGTCATGTGGATTGCTAAATGGAGGAAGAGATCAAATAGCGAGGGGCGAAGAGAAGAGACGGGCCAGAGAAAACAACAGAAAGCGTCCAGTTTGGGATAATTTCAAGATGAAACAAAAACTCGGAACAGTCTGTCTATTGTAAAACGGAACTAGCCACAATAGCACAATAATAATTAGCACAGCTTATCATGTCGCAAAGACTGAGAAGCCTTTCACCCGGTACCCGGCACTGCTGGATCTGAAGAGATCAATGGAGTGAACGTCGGGGGGAAGTACAAGTCCGATCAAGCTTGCCAAATGCCGAAGGTGAGTCACTTTAATCTACTTAATAATGTTAATGTTAGCTGGCTAACAGTTAGCTATCCCCTCCCCACAGCTAGCTAACGGTTAGCTAGCTAGCCAACACAAGTATTTTCAATGAACCTGATGTCTTTGGGGATGGGACAGTAAATAATACAGCTGAGTATGAAGTATCGTTACGTGAACTTTTTGTGTTAATATTGTTCCAGATTCATTGAAGTAATTTATAATGACATCTGGGAGCTACAGCGACTTAAAGGCAGACAGGTTCACTGGCCACACAGTGAGGCCATTAATGCTGGTAAGATGATGCGTCTATAAATTACTGTGTGTGGATAAAAAAATTAAGTGAAGCATGAGTTTGAATTTATTACTTACTGGTAGCAATGTACAATAGTAGATGGTGTGAGAATTAGTGTGTTAACAGTTTTCACTATTTGTTTCAGCCCCACACAATTTATTAATAAATGCAGTTTCTGCCCACATTTCTTTGACATATACTGATTTATGTAATATAACAAATAAATAGTTTTTGGAAGAAACTTGTGTCTTGTTGTCAACAGGCAATGGATTTTAGTTTAAAAGTATGTTGTGAGAGAAATCTATGCACTGCAGCGCCGGCTTTAGAGACATTTGAGGTGATGTGTTCTCATGAATAATGTTCATTACAAGTTGGCTTTGTAAAAGCACTCAGAAGAAAAACGTATGATGAAACTGTATGCGTGGACTCTTGTTCCAACATTCCTGCCATAAAGCCATAAAGCCGTCCAAGAAGACAGTAAAGGCTTACGTTATGCCTGAGCTGTAGTTAGGTTGAAACTTGTAGTTCTAAAAGTTATGTTGCGGTGTTTATGTATTATTGTTATTATTATTTTAATTGATGCCTTAGTTTTACTACTTTTTTTAAGTAATTTGACACTGTTATTTATTATTATATATTTCAGAAAATGTTTCCTTTAAACCCCAGAATGTAATATGGTACTTAATGCACTAAATGGGTTTAGTTTTGACAGATATTATTGTATGCAATTTAAGCAATACAAATGTAGATTTTTCTAAAAGGGAAATAAATTAGTTGTTCATTTTAAGAGACCAGTCTTATTTATCTTGTATATTTACTTTTACTATTGCTCTTAATATTATATATATATATCTTATTCGATGGAATGATCTGTAGAATACTCGATTACTAAAATAATCGATAGCTGCGGCTCTAATTTGAATAATGTGCCAGGTTAGAGGGTTCCATGTACAATTTACAGCATTAGTATTGTAACTGAAACATCCCTAACCGAATAGATATTGAATTGAATCGATTCGGGAAATCTGTGGCGATACCCAGCCCTAGAGGCATGTGGTTATTTTGTAGACAAATTCTTCAAAAAAAATTAAAGAAAACATACTATTGTTATTATCACCCATATTGTGATAGAAGATTTTGTCCATATTCCACATCTCTAGGTTTTACAATTGGGGTACTTTCCAATTAACTCATTATATTGAAACATTAACTCTTTTTGGATACTCTTGGTGTAGATACATCAGTGTCATGGGACAGCAGCTAGCTACCTGGCTGATGGATCATGTAATGCACCCATCCTTGGCTCTGCTGGACCCCCAGGTTCCTCCACTCAGTCTCCGACATCAGATGGGTCTTTGGCACACGCTTGGCAATTTCCTTGGGCAACATAACGTGCCTACAAACACAGAAGGCGGAAATTCAAGGATGAATGGACGGCACTAAATACATGGGCCATGACGACACCGTGTGATGAGATAGCTGCTGTCGAGAGCAATGTATGTTGTCAATGCCACGTCGGTAAATAAGTTAGAGGTTGACACTTAACAATTGTACTTCGAAGTATCGTTATATTTTGATGACATAAGTTATACCTACCTGTACTCGTATTTCTCATCGTCATATTTATCAGAGTAGTAGATCTGTTTCTGAGACATGATGAAAACCTGTTGGAAAGAACTCAACGTTAGTTGACAATCAACGCCGATTAAATATTTGTTAGAAAAGAGCAGACGCGATTGGAAGTTTTAGCTTTTGTATCGCCTCGCCAAGTGGAGGTGGCTAGTAACTTAAGCTAAGTTAGCTAAGGCACTGTGCATTACAATTTACCTAACGTTAACACCAAAACTCACATATTACTTATTTGTTCTTGTTCGATACAGGTAAGCAGTTGCTATGCTTACCGTATATGATTGTCGCGATATCCGCACAGCTATTAGTTAGTGAATTATTCCAGCTTTTCCACGTCCTGTGGTTTCGTGTTTGCGTCGTCTTTGTTTCCCTCTCGAATGTGACTAAGCCCGCCTTTCACCGTTCAAAAAGCTCTCGCCACCTCCCATTGGTCAATAAGTCTACAGAGCTTCCTCGCCATTGGTCGGTCCTGTCAGTCGCAGAAAATTGTCGTAAAACTCCATACGGCTTCTCGATAGGTCAACAAAGTAGAAGCGAACGGGTCACCGTATCAGTTTGCCCCGTACAATCCAAACATGACATACTTTCATGTGTCATTATGTAACGAATGACCCACATGATGTTTTGACTGTTTTATCATAAATAAACACACATTATCTCCATTATGTATTTCGATACAAATTGTTGAAAAAGAAAAGGTGGGCAACTATGAACTCCAGTTGGTGGTAATCATAAGGCAGTAACCACTGTTGGAAATACATCTCTTATTTTCAGAAAAGTTATGATTTATACATTTTTTTCTTTAAAAGATCCCATTTATATAACTTTATGGTGGTTTGATACCAATACTTACTATGATGTATACGCTGAATTTAGTCAGCCAACAGGTTCGTAAACTGTTCCGCAAACAGAGAGGTGGGTGAACTGAGTCGGTAAGGTGGGTGACTCGGTGGGTTTACACCATCCCTGGCCACAGCTAGAAGAATAACCAAACATTACAAACTTACTCAAAATAATATAATAATAATATAAATATTCGACACAAACTGCATTTAGTAATTGACCTGACAAACACACAGACAATAGATGTAATCTCAGGCTCTAATAATAGAAGAGTAGGGGGACAGATGATGAAATGAAAGGCCAGAGTCAAGCAACAAGGCTGAAGGGGCGTGTCCACAGTGGCAAGTCCCCGGACCAATATAGCTCTGCAGACGTGTCAGCCTCCCCCGTCAGTATATATACGTACATGCGTCTTAAGTATTATGTTCCCCGTCTAGTTATCGAATAGGGGAGAACTATATTCATCGCCTGCCACTTTCACCTGCGAGCGTCAATCAGGCGTCGGGTTCCTTGACACGACACTTAAATCTAATTGGCTCGGCCTTGGCTTAGGGCGGTAGCGAAGAAGCCCCCGCTGAAATTCCATTGGAGGAGAGGCGGCTCGGGTTGGTGTGACGCAGTTTGGAATTCCCAAAGTTCCCATGTTTCACGGGAAGAACGTTGCGCGTCCTAAAGACGTACCGACGGAACGAACAACGGAGGATTGAGGCGTAACAAGTGAGGTAAAATAAAAACTGTCGTAAAATTTAAAAAAATCATTTGTTTTTTAACGCGCTCGAGTCGAACAAGTGTTTCGAAGCGCCGCTCACTTAACGTTACACCGGGGCTCGAGAACGCGGAAGAGAGGGAGTGTGGGAGTCTTCAGCCACCGTCCTTTGTTTACCATCATGAGTGGACCTTGAATTTGGTTGCTACAACAACCACGGCCACGTTAACGTCGTTTCCCAGAGGTACATAAAGAGCAATAGAAGTGAGTATGAACCTGTTTGCCCGTCTCTGGGTTAACTGACAGCTCGTGTCTGGGTTTGACCATGTTTGGTCATTTAACTGCCACACACACTCGGTGGATGGTTCTGACTGAATGGTCGACTGGAGATTTCGCTGATGATGAATATTAACAAGGGGACGTCTGCTTCGATATGAAGCCTTTGTGTCACTATACGCTGCAGTGTGTTATGGATGCCGCCACGCCGTTATATAACCCACAACAACAACCTGGGCTTTATGGTGAATTGTTTCCACATAGACAAATATGTTACATCAAAAGATGATGGGGTTGTACACATCAGTGTTGTCTATACTGTTAACCCAAATTAGCATTAGGTTAATGTAGCTAGACAAGACTATGCCAAGGCCTGTTCAATGAAGGGACGTTATTTCTGTCGTCGTCTGCAGAATACACACCAGGCTGAATCTGTCCCGTGCTGTGCCTAGCTGAGCCTGAAGGGGGCGATGTCTGACAACAGCAACAGCACAGGCAGCAGTGGCTCCTCAGCAAACAGCTGGACCCTCCTCTCCCCTGAGGTAAGAGTGGCAGCTCAGGAAGCCCTGTAAACCTAGATCATTTCTGTCTACACGCAACAGGAGAATAAGCTTAAATGTATAGCTTGTTTAACGTTTGCACGCAGCCAACAGTGCAAGGGTCAAAGTCACAGCTCCCAGACAGTGGATGTAATGGGGATTTTAGTTCTGTTTGACTGATTGTGAGATGGTTGGCTTCCTGCCTCATGTAATCCTTGTTTCATTTCAACCCGGTGCGTCCCTGCACTCGCCAAGATGATACAATTATTTAAAATACGGTGAATATTTGCAGAGTACCACGTTACGACTTGTCAAATAGATGCCGCTGTGTCAGAATGTGTGGCGTTATTTCATACATACATCTGCTGCACTCTCGTTTTCACTGAATGTACAAAATACTAGGGGCGCACTGGTGAGGTGAATCCAGGTAAAAGCCATTACCCCTTATTGATTTCCCTTATTATATCTATACCAATCACAAAGGAGATGTAGATTAAGAGAAGGTATCTACTTGTCAATTTTTCTGTATCTATTGTCTTTTGGTCTGTCCTTATACGGTCTGTATATATGTTTATCTGTGTGTAAGCATTAGTGTGTGTTTGTGTGCATGTGTACCTGCACATTTGTGAGGTGTGATGTAAATGTCAAGGTGAATGATGCCAATAAGAGTGCTCTGTTACGGGGACTGAAAGAGTCCATGGCTTAGCTGCTAGTTAACCTGATCTCCTTGGATCTTTGTACTCCACAGGAAGCTGCTGTTGAGGATGTAGGACCAATGGACGACGGCCCTGAGAGCCTGGATGACATCCCCGGTCTCTCTGAGGAAGTGGCAGGTACTGAGAATGAAAGAGTACGGCAGCATTAAAAACCTCTATGTTTAGGGTTATTATCATCAATATAATTATTCATTTTTTTCCCTAGAGCTTCTACAGCTCCAACATCTTCTGAGAAATTTATGATATGGATAAACATGTGACATGTAAAATGATTGACAACACTGCTTTTATAACTTTAATGTGGTTTCAGATTGTAGTTTTCATCAACTGTTTGACTTTGACATTGTGTAGATGCTATTTCAGGGGCCGCTGTTGAGATCAAGCCGAGTGAGATTCTAGTAGAAACGATCCTGTCTGAGGAGGGGCATCAGGTCAGTACATGATAAAATACACAATAATCCATTGTTATTATTAAATGAAAGATTCATCCTAAAGCACTTTTTTAATGTTTTAAAAACAGCTAGTGGTGGTGTACCTTGTATTTATGGGTCCAGTTTGTTGTTTTGTGGTGTATTTTTCTTATTCCCATGGATAACTTGTCAAACATAGACAATGTGACATCGCACCACACAGCTACAATGGAGTTTGATAGCAGAACATTTTTCAGCAATCTAAAACATCAACAGTAAACATCAGGTTTTGGTGTCAGTCCCTCAGAATCAAAGATACATTTACTAGATTCACCATGTTGCAGTCCACCATAGAAGAGGCAGAGATACCAATTTCTCCACAGACAGGAGCCTCAATAGACCAGAATGCAATGCAGCCACAACACATGTTGGTTTTGAGTAAGATGTACGGCCGACTGGAAAAACTCTCACTCTCTTGCTCTTACTATGCTATCGCTATAGCTCTCTCCGCCTATACATACAAAGAACAGTTGAATGCAACAAGTTAATGTCTGTTCTCTGGGGGTTGTCGAAAGTAATGCTGGGAAATGTAGGCAATCACTAACTGAGGTAGTAGATGAGGCAGGTTGAGGGAAAGTGGGTGCCCCACAAAAATATAAAATAATTAAATTACAACACTTCATCACAAAATCAGTCCTGGAATGCGCTGATCATCACAGATTGACGATATATAACAGTGTAAGAGTATATGAGGGTGAATATTTCCTTTAATGCCCATATTTGTAGGTGTGTCAAGAGACCTCTCCAGAAGCCAGCGGGGGTCCCGTCCCCTCCAGTCCAACCCTGTCAAGCCCACTTCCACCCAGTCCCCTCGACCCCCTAGACCACGACCTGGAGAGTCAGCCGCCAGTTATCCATGACATTGTAACGAGTTCCCCCAGTGACAATGAGCACCTCTGCGCCATACCCTTTGTCACCAACATCGACTTGGGGGCTCTGCTCGACATTCCTGACACTGAGCTCCCTCCAGCTGATTCTGAACCTGGATCCAGCCCAGCTGCTCTTCCCATCCCTGAGATACCCGTCTCTGCAGGACCAGTGCTTCACACGCCTGTTGATATAGAGCCTATTCCTGAGAGCCCCGCTGTGGAGAGTCCTGTCCTCACTGCCGAACCGGAGGTTAGCATGGCCACAGACACCCTTACAGCCAGTGATCCTCCCTCTCATGTTGAAGCCGATATCGGCCCTTCCCAAGAGAGTCCTGACCCTCCAAGCCCGGTCCCAGAGAGCCCAGCGCCAGAAAGCCACATCCATGACAGCCCTCTGCCAGAGACAGTTGGTTCAGCGGAGGCAGCGGAGGAGCCATCTGTGGAGAGGGAGGAGACAGCGCTGCCTGAGAAAGTGAATGAAGAAGGTATGGGATTCTGCATGCAAGATATTTCAGGAAGTGGAACTAGAGTGATCCTTCTTTTGGACGCATTTTGTAATAGATGAGCTTTAAAAAAGCTCTGTGAAGATGATAAAATAACAATAAATAAATCCAATAGCATAAACAATATAAATGTCAGACAGGGGGGTTATAGAAGAATAAAACATTCAAATGCAATAGGACAAAATAGGCAGGTAAATCAAATAATACACACTTGGGATGACTGCGCACCTTCTTCAGCCTCGCTCTCTTCTCAAACATCTGTTGGAGTTCTGTGTCCATGTGTTCTGGCTCAAACCTGTAGCCAGCGCCGTCAAAGTGAAAGTATACTTCTTTGTTTTCGTAAGCATTATAAGAATCCATTGCCCAAGTTATTTGTGCAAATAGCAGCCTACATTGATGCAGGTGAACAAACGCCGGCTGCTCACCTAGATAGTTTTGTAAACAGCCGGCACTTCACGCTCCCCTCCCCCGACACATAGTCCTCCGCGGGAGCAGAGAAAACAAGCGCCTGGGGAAAGCATATGTCCAAGCCTTGCCAAGCACGTAAAAATGTTCGTATTGCGATACATTTCACAGGAGAGCACACTGAGACCCACAAGTTTACAACCCGAACTTCCCGTCTCGGAAAAGCACATTAATCATAGTTTTTCCAAAGCATTTTAGATTGCCTAATATACTGTACTTCTATTGTAGCCCGGTGAGAGCCAGCAGGAAAACTGTAGAAAGCTCAGTACTGAACCGATCAGTGAAATCATGGTCTCTATGTGTCAGTTGCATGGTAGAAAGTCCACAAATAGGGTCTAAGGTCCAAAATATTGAACTTATCTAATAACACGTTTATTATCTGCAGAATGCTGGCGACTGGAATATGATTCATGTGTATGATGAGGAGGCATACACCCTGTTGAGAAAAGGAGAAACCCCCATGCATGAAATTGCTACTGTTGTAATTTAGAGAGAAAATACCGTCAATTTCTGTGAGCTGCACTGACTTTCTGCCAGCCATTTTTTTTACATACTGTTTCATCATAGATAGATCCGGTTCTGGCAAGTTTGTAACAAAAGAACTCAAGATGATGATTTGTTTTGGTGGATGCTACAGCTGGACACATATGGCTTAAGTTAGGCTCAGAATTATCATTCTTTTTACACCAATACATAATTAAACTGGATTAGACTTTGCTATCCTGCTATTTTTGCAATTTACAGGATACATTTCGTACATACATACACTTCTCATATTTCTAGTTCCCTTAGAGCCATCCAGCAGTTTTGACTTTGGCGGCACAAGCAGCGATGATGACGGACTGAGGAGGAGGAATGTGTCGTCCTGCGAGGCACCAAGACCAAGAACATCAGATGAGGAAGATGAGGAAGAGGAATTGGAGTTCAAGCTGGCTGAAAATAAGGAGGAAAAACGTGGGTTCTCTTTGAACAAATGCATTGTGGGTGCTCTGGTCCTACTCTGCTTAGGTTCCCTTTTCTTTTCAGGTGAGTTCAGCTAGCTACTAACTTAATCTGCCCCATCTGCCTCAAATTCTACTTCTGATTTTCATAGTAATGCAATACATTATTTTTTGTTAAGTAAGATTCAAAACATGATGTCTCAGCCATCAAAGGCCTTTATTAGCTTATTATATTTGTTATGATATATTATTTCTTTAATGTCAAAGATTTTCATAGAAATTATATCAATTCTGTAAGTAATCCTTGCTATTCTGAAGTATATGCGTCAGTTGCATGGTAGAAAGGGTCTAAAATAGGGTCTAAGGTCCAAAATAGCAAACGTATCCGTTAAAATCGCTTACTTAGTCTGACCAGTATCCCCCAAAAACCAAAGTATTCATTTTATAATGATATGAAATGGAGAAAAGCAAGAAAATCTTAGCATTTATGAAGCTGTGACCAGCAAATGTTTGGTGTTTTTACTTGATAAATGATCGATTATGATCTATACATTTTCTGTCGGATCGACTAGTCGATTAATCAACTAATAGTTTCAGCACAGCAACGGTACATAGTTCTGAATTATACAAGCACCTTCGCAATTCTCAGTTGTAGAAGTAATGCTTTTAGATTTTGTTGACTAAGCTGTACTATATCAACAGGTGTCTTCTCTGGCCTGAATAATGGTAGGTCTAGTGCTAAACATTATATAGCAATTTGAGCTTCTGCACTAGCTGGCTAACCCTCAATAGCTTGGCCAAGCGCTAATCTGCTATGACTCTTCATGCACTGGCAGCAGAAAAAGGCCGGCATATAACATGCTTTCTGGATAGTAGTATAATGCACTTTATCATTGTTTGACAGGACTTATATGACATTTAGGATGGCCAAGTTGAGGACATGATAACCCATAACTGGGAAATTGTTTGGCAAGCAGTATTATACTTAAGATTGAGACTGTCTAGCCAAATAATTTCTCCATAGTGCCAGAGCTCGTAAAATAACAAGTGATGTATTTCACAACAAAAGCATCCTTTGCTATTGTAAGAAGGCTTGGCAGCCATGTGGTAATAAAAGTGTCTTGTAAGACATATATGAAAGATGTCCTGTTGTTTTCTTATCTGACAGATGACTTCGACTCCTCTGAACTGAGTGATGGAGAGCAAAACCAGGTCTGTCGCTGTCGCTGACGTCATCTCTTCGTTTTTTCAATGTCAATGTTATATGTTGTACAGTATGTGTCTATATAATAGTATGTCAAGAAAACCGTTCCTCCTGAAAGATTAAAGATGAAAATGCCTAAAGACATGATTATTTAAAATGATGATTAGCATTTTTGTATTGTTAATTGACCAATGATTTTCAATCCATTGAACAGGATTGGCATGGTAATGATCCACAGGATATGAAAGAGCTATTTGATAAACTGACACAGGAAAACCAACAAATCTCTCAACTCGAAGCACAACTACAGGTCAGTCTACAAATCATATTGTTCTTAGAAATAGTTTCACCCGATCTTGATGGTTTTAATACAGCACATTTTCAGTAAAACATGTTAGTTACTGTCCGATATGTGTTGCAATACAGCAAATTATGGCATTTAGCAGATGCTTTTATCCAAAGCAACTTACATATCATCATATACATATTAACTTACATCATCATATACTGTACATACTACATATACAGTACATAATCATATACTTTGTCATACATACATCATATACATACTACACACAAACGCATGTCTTTGGACTGTGGGAGGAAATCCACCCAAACACAGGGAGAACATGCAAACTCCACACAGAAAGGACCGGGGCGAAGATTCGAACCCACGACCTTCTTGCTGTGAGGCGACAGTGCTAACCACTGAGCCACCGTACCGCCCTATCTTACCTATCTGTAAAGCAATTTGAATTGTCCGCTTTATTGTTTTTTTCTCAGTCGCAGAAAGAAGAACTAGACTTGGCACTGAAGGCAGCGGTTGCAAAGGGTGATGAAAAGAGTCAAGTAGATCTGGAAAAAGAAAATGTAAAGATGAAAGAGGAGTTGTCATCTCTACCTGGCCTGAGGGAAGAGCTAGAGACTCTGAGGGCCAGTGTGGCCGAACTCACCCAACTCACAGGTATGATGCGGCAATCATGGAGCGAATGGATTCATTTATTATTGACTAAAGTCTGCGCCCCTCCATATTGCTTTCATTTAGTAATTGAAATGATAATGCGGATATAAGGTTACTGTGTTATACAAATCAGTGATTCCTCAGAGCGCTAATCTTCTGACTTTGCTGATCAAATTTACTACCCAAGCCATTACAAGGTTGATGTGACGCTTCCTCCACAGCAAATCGGGATATGCCCACGACTACTTCGAACTCAGCCCAACACCCTGCTGGCAAACATGGGAAGAGCAACCAGAATGCAGCTGGGCATGAGAGGAGGAAGGACACAAGAGAGGGAGGCAAGCTGAAGGAAGAACTCCAGAGGCAGAGGGTTCTTTTGGAGGAGAGCAGGAAGAGGTTAGAAGGGATGAAGAGAGATGGAGGCAACAGGAAAGGTGTAAGGGATGGCCTGGAGGAGATCCAGAAGAGGCTTTCTGAGCAGGTTGAGAGGTTGGGGAAGAAGAATTCCAAGTGGAATGGGAACAGAGGCAAAGATAATGGACGGGACCACTGGAAGGAAGAGGAGAAGAAGGAGAGGAGAGGCGAGAAAGACTGGAAGCACAGCAAAGAAGAGAGGCGAGAGAAGGACAGGAAGTCACATAAGCAAAACTCTCACAAAGAGGCATGGAGGAAACACCAGGATGAGTGGGAGAGGAAGAAGGACGAGCGTAGGGTGAACAGAGAGGAAAGGAGGAACCACGAGCATCAGCATCGCCAGCACCACCAGCATCAGCACAACTACGACAGCTTTTGGAGACATCAGGGGGAGAAGCTTAGACGCAATGTCTACTCCCAGATGGGCTGTAGAACTGTAGAGGACTGTGCCAACAAGGAAGGGCTCTACCCGGTGGAGCTGTCCGAATTTGAGGAGCTGCTGGAGGGCTACCTGAGCAAGCTTGAAGGATCTCCACCTGAGAGCAAGGACGAGATCAGGAAGCTGACCACGGAGTTCTTTGAAGACGGCGTGTTTGTCCATGACAGGGTTGATTTCAGCAACTTTGCCGAGGACGTGGCGGACATTCTGGAGGACATGGCGGACATTTTGGAGGACGAGGGGCAGGAGGATGGCGATGCCCTGGAGGCGGAGATGGAGGAGTTTGAACGAGAAGCCCTCTGGAAGTTTGCCGCCACTGTCTAAGTAGAGCAAAGTAAAACCCCAAGATACAGCACGAGTGGTGATTTCATGGGACATTTCTTTGCCTCTCCTCTAAAGAGCTGTAATTGTAGTAGAAAACACTTCTGGTACAGAGTGGCTGCCCGTCTCATAAACGTGTCCCTCCATGTCTTTAATTATAAGCTAGAGTTGTCCACGTCATTTCTTAGTTGTTGTTGCCTACCTCTGTCAGGTCATGTAACCCAATGCAAAGCCCTGCAGTAATGTGTTGTGTGGATTTGCCTCTGCTATATAGTATTTTCTCAACACCTATTGCATGTTGCAGTTCATAAGGTAAATTCAAACTGATAATGTTCAGATCACAAAGTGAGAAAAAAAGAGTAAACAAGACCTCACTCAAATAGTATTTGCAAATAATTATGTTTTAACCCTCTTGGCGTACCGGTGCAGTTCGTATCAGGTATAATTGCCAATGAATGATGATTAGATTGACTTTTCTGCTTGTTTAAACTTCCTGGCACATATTGTTCTATCCTATGTGGCAACACAACCTTCTGCTACTCCAAGCAGGTTAAAACAAATACAAGTACAATTTGCCCCAGGTCTGCTGTAACTCTAATCCCAGAGGATCTGATCCCAGATCTGTCAGTGATAAGAATCAAATCAGGACAAACCAGTTCTGTGTCATTAGCTCTTTATTGGATTATGGCAAACACACCGAGTGCTGTTTGAGGGCCCTCAGCGTTTCTGTCAGTTGACGGCAACCAGGAACTAGTTTGACACGTTTACGTTCAATGCTGCTCCAGAAATCAGTAGGACAAACTGATAGCCATAGTTGAATTGATGACTGCTAAACCACTTTGGCACTTTGTCTCACACCTTTACATTTACCTAGCAGAATTATGTCTCACTTCTCACTACAACTATGTTTTTCTAAACCACGAGTACTTGGTGATATTGATGTTTTATAATGTCGCCATGGAGACCTCCAACACATGATATACATTACTGGGTATCCCAGAACATTCAGAGCACTAAGTAGAGCGTAGTGATCACAGTGATCTCTTCTCTTGAACCAAATAGTGCTTCATTTCATGGATTTGGTTTATTTGCCAAAATTAGATTGACTACCAAACCATGATTTTTTTCCCGTTGTCCTCTCACTGTGTAAGCAGGTTGATTCCATAAGCTACTTTAGGGTCAAAGCGCTCTGGGTAACCCGGCCCAGCACAGTGTGATATAAATTAACATGCACACAAGTGATTCATAATTTGGTTCTAAAGAGATAGATCATTATGCTGCTACTTTTATTTTTTTATTTTTTTTTGAATGAGGCTTGGCTAAAGGTAATAGAATAAAAGCACAAAGTCTATAACAATATGGCCACATTGCTTTCCAATCGTCTGTACACCATAGAGGCAAAATTATATATTTCAGAATTCTTTGTTTTTCCGCTTTCAGTCTTTGACTCTTATTATGTTTGAACATGAAGCTTTTCCCGCCTTTTAGATGGATGTGAAGTTGAAAGTGACAGATTTTGATTGTTGGTTGATATATTTTGATAGTGATTGAAAAAATACTGCTTTGTAGCATTTAAAGTGGTGGGGCTTTTGTCCCGTCACTGCACTGCAACTTTTTTTCCTTTATTTTTTCATAAGAAGAACCACAGACTGTGTAGATGTCTCAGACCGTATACATTGAATTTGAAAATGTTGAAGTTGTTCGTTATTTTGGTCTTCAACGGCTTCTTTTATTTTTTGCCAGTTACTACTTATGTGCTTTTTTATTAGAATATGTTAGATTGCACAAAAGGGGTTTGATATGTTGAATTGATTTGCTTCTGAAAGCTTAAAACACATTAGTTTATGCTATTTACAACTTTTAGGGCATCGAATGAATGTAAAAGGGTTTACAGATAAAGTGTTCAACTGATTTTTGCAACTGCAAATATTTAGGCCAAAGGGATTGGAAACGAGCTTAAACTCAACACAGTCGTCCTGTCGTTGAAACACACGTATAACAGTTTAATCAACATTTTAGAAGTGTTTTTCCTTGGCACAACAGAAGGGCTCTGTGCTTACTTAATGTAGGAACTCAAATGTGCATGTCATTGATCCTTGGATTGATACATTTGGAGTATTTCTTATTTTTCCCAACATCAGTCATGTCCTCTCGTTAGCTAGTCAGTGTTAAGTTCAATAAAGTTTTCACCATTAAAGATGTGAATATTGCTATCTTTATGGAAAAGTATCCAAATGATTGATTCACTGGGGAGAAAATCGGATTCTTGATTCTGGTCTGGTTCCATTTAGAAGAGCAAATGACAAAAACGCACAGAACTTTTATAATCTGTATCAAATATGAAGTATCAGAACTGGTTTTGGTACCGATACCCAGCGTCATCATGTACGACTTGCAGTGTTTGACTCTGGAGGGAAATGGAAGTGTTGGCATGACAGGCATCCATTGTCGCAGCCGTGATGCCAGACTAAAAATATGCAAGTAGTGATGAAATGGACTGTGTGTCAGCAGCCTTAAGAGTTGTCAGCTCGTCCACACACACACACACACACACACACCAATGATGACACCAAGCCACTGCAGTATAGCATTATGACAGAATTATGAAACGAGAACAGTATTTATGTCGTATTTTTCCTCCATATATGGCTTATTATCGGAGAGATGTTGTGTATAAACAAAGTACTGCTTGGTCCTACTTGATTCGGTCACTTGATCGGAGCGGCCTGATCAAGGTGCCGTCTGTGAATCCCTCGCTCTGCCTGCACACAAAGTAAGTGACATGTCGGTTTTGCCCCGTCATCACCACAAAGTTGCATGTGTCCGTGGAAATCGGGCAGAGATAAGCTGCATGGGGGAGAAGTGGGTAGGCGAGGTGTGTTTTTCCGCTGATGTCTGGGGGATGGAGGGGATATATTAAGACGGGTGAGCCACAGAGCGGAGGGACAAGGCTCTTGGTACCTGCTGCAACCGCACCGAAGACAACAGGTGAGACATATCCTGCTGCAACCGCACCGAAGACAACAGGTGAGACATATCCTGCTGCAACCGCACCGAAGACAACTGGTGAGACATCCTGCTGCAACCGCACCAAAGACAACTGGTGACACATTGCACGTTCTTCTGGCCATACATCATCTGTGTGGACGGATGCATAATGTTGCCGTCTTCAGCCGTTCTTTACTTTTCCAGGTAACCGTCTCT
>OMOT01044304.1:0-10915 GCA_900312575.1 Acanthochaenus luetkenii
AGGTTTCTTCCTCTTCGGTCACAAAAGCTCAGACGCTTTGTGTTGTTCGAGTACAGACGGCAACGGTCCAGATCCACGCTCCCGTTCATCAGAATACTGAAGACATTGTACAGTTTTACGAGCGCTGCATCTGTGCCTGGGTGCAGGTGAACGGTGATTTAGCTATGCGGCTGTGCTGAATGTTTAAATATGGTTTTATGTCTGAACCAAATTAATGGTCAGCCTGCGGTCCATCAACATGAGTTACTGTCCACTGATGACTGATGCTGAGCACAGCAGCGATCGTCTCCTCTGCTCCAAACGAGGCTGGCGATTACAGCACATTAACAGGGCTGAGGAGTAATGGATTACAGTTAATGGGGTTACAGTATTCTGATTGCAAGTATTGGGATTGGAGGAATCTGATTACCAAAATTGACAGTAATCAGAATATAGACACTTTGAGAAATAGGTGATTGATTACTTGTTGAATTACATAAGAGACATGTTTGAAGGGAAAGCATCGTTTAGTCTGTTCGATGCAAATATTATTGTATATGTTGAAATAATAGTTGAGGATGTTTGTAGATGATAAGAACACTAATCAGATTATAGCCTGTAAAATGGCATACATTGCTAATTTAACAACATATTCTGTATAGAAGGACAATTCTGGATTTTGGAGCCAAACTCTGGATTATGGAGGCAAAGCAATCCAAAGGTAACTGTAATGTAACGTGAAAGCTTACGGGCAACCCAGAGCGTAACCTTACTGCAGGGGAGCAGGTAAATGCATGTTTATGTTTATGTGAGGCGAAAAGTGTTGGGCGGATGGTCAGAGAGAACGGAGGAACCAAAAGGACACTTTCCACCTCGGACCACGGGAGCGTAGCGCAGGCGACGTGTCCTGTAACACCCAACGTGATCCACTTCCTCGAGACGTTTGTGTTGGTATTTGCATTGTTACTTGTGGTTTGTGAGACTTTCCTGTAGAGGCCCTTTTTGCCCCATACAGAGGGACTGCCATTCTAGCTGGCTGGCCCTCGCCGTGGCATTGTGGCATTTAGTGACAGACTCATTGCCGTGGCATGCATCCTGACAGACTAACCGTTTCTATAGCGACGGCGGCACGGTTATGGCATGGTCGACAAATATGCATGGGCGGTCAAAACAAGACCTAGCGGTGTTCGTTTACTTTCACGGGTGAAGCCTCGAAAGCTCACCGTCGAGTAGCTTCTGATCAAACCATTTCAGACCCAACAACACAGATTCCTGGCGTCAGCTATCAGTCTGGTACCACGTTGATCATGATACAAGATCCAAATCGACACCATGTTGATTATGCTACAGGAGCCGACCCATCAGATGCCTTTGGAAAGACTCTCCAGTAAGAAGCTCCAGTATTCCAGCTTTCAGCTGCAGTACAAACCGTCCCGGCTGCACTTTCTTTAATATTACTAATTTATACAGTGGGTTTCTTTCTTTCTTTCTTTCTTTCTTTCTTTTTTTTAGTCGTACCAGGAAACAAACTTAGCTGGTGTGCAATTAATCAGAGTTAAATGAACTCCAGTTGAGGTACAGGTGATCCACCGTGTCGCCATGTTCTTTCATTATTGGAATATTCACTGCCTAACGTCACGTTCCATGTTTCTGTGAGGTACATTACAAACATGTTCTATCTTCACCCACAAATGATAAGTGCTCTACAATAGGAATTTGTTATTACTATTAGTATACATGGTAACATCCAAAAAGATTAGATTGGTTTACCCTTAACTAACCATACTTTGTAAACTTTCTATAAAAACCAATTTTGTATATTTTCCTCGCAGATATAGCCGAGGTGGGATTTTTTGGTATTTCTAAACACTGTTTAGAATAGTATCAGTATACGGTTGGTAGAGATTAGAGTCGATTATACCATTACGGAATCTAGCGGATTAGATTTTGATACATTTCCCACAGTGTAATCTATCATAACCCAACGGAATCTCATCGGATTTACAAGTACTTTGTCCGCTGACGTGTTTGTGTCTGTGTTACAAACGCTTATGTACAGCTCTTCTCACGAGATTATTTATTTAGATATTTATTTATTTACTAAGAAAAAGATGATTTATCTGTGGGTAATTGAGTCGTGTGTGGTTCCAATGTGCAATACAGAAGAGGAAAGGATCTTATTTCATCAGTAGCTTTTGGTGAGAAGTCAGTTACATTTGACCCCAGGTAGGAGGTAAATACAACAGTGTTTGTTGTGCCCTCCTCCGCCAACTCATGTATTTATCCAGTTTATTCCCGAAGGAGTGTTTGAGTGTAAGTAGCATGTTTACATGAAGAAACAGTGCGGAACGTTGCCAGTATAGTTGTCAGTCTACTCATTCAACTACTAGGTGGGACCAAGTACAGAGTACACATCACACACACACACAGGTTCGCTGGACTCGTGTGTGTGTGTGTGTGTGTGTGTGTGTGTGCTACGACTGGCTAAAAACAGACAATGTTCCATGTTTTGATCAACTTCTGTACTAACTGTCTGGCTTCGGCCTTTGTTGTTCTGTAGCTAGATGTGATGCCCCCCCCCCATGTTGTCCTGTGTCTGTTTCCTGTGTTCCTCTGCAGATGCATGATGATTCCCCTCGTTTGTGTGTTAGCAGCATCAGCATGGTCTACTGTGATTGGACGCCTATAGGCATATTTTATTGGGTTGAATCCCAAAACCCAGAAGCTCTTTGTAAAATAAGCTGAGCAAATGACACACACACACACACACAACCACAGATGCACACAGACATACCGCTACAGATAGAAGCACACACACACACTATTTATGGATTCAGTGTCTACTGCTTATTTATTTCATTACCTTTAGAAGCTGTGAAAAGAGAATCAGAAACGAGTAACATCCCAGTCCATCTTTTTGTTTGTTGGTGTATATGTATGTGTCTGTGTTAGTGTTTCCCCCCTCTCTCTCCTTCTCTCTCTGTATTCGAGGTGAGAGACCCCCCAAGGTCTTGCTCTTCAACGTGTCTCTTTGTGAAGTTTTTCCTGTGATGAAAATGTCTCTGCCTGAACCTTTGTAGGGAAATAACGACCAAGTTAATACGATATAATGTGATAGAGATATACATTTATCCAATACTGTAATAAAATATTGACTAAAGATTATATTTAATTTCTTTTTAATGAAATGAGAAAAATGCTTGGTGAAAAAACTTGTTTTTGAGAACATGGCATGATGTGTAATGTGTTATTGAAAGAAAATGAAGCTCTTTAATCAACTGAAGATGACCTTATTTGAATATAGTTTATTTATTTTCAAGGCCTACTGTGTCTGAGTCATTATTTTTGCGCTGGATGAACATACAGCAACGTGCAAACAAACGCCAACACATACGCAACATCAAGACCCACAAGGAGCTGCTGTTACTGGATCCTTTATGATACTTGGTATGTGTACAGGTGCAGAGGGAGAAGACAGTATGTACAGTAGCCTATTATTAATAATAGTATGTTTGATCCCTCGTATCAATAAATCAGATAGTTCTGAATGGCTGAGTCACGCTCAAAACTGTTGTAAAATAGCTGATAAACGTCATAACAGTTCAAGTTAAATAGTAATGCGCTAACTGAAAATCAGTCACACTGGTAGTTACAGTATATGTTGCCTAGGAACCACTTTGTTCTGGGCCACTATTACTACCAATAGTAATAATAATATTCTTGTTTTTTTTTTAATTGCCTAATCAATACAATGATAACATTTGTTTGAATTTATGATAATATTGTATATTTCAAATGGCATTTAAAAAAAAAAAAGGCCTACTACTAAAATCACTACCACTCTCTGGTCAGTAGAGGGAGCTACCCGCTCTGTGATTAGTTCATTGCACCTCTTCGATGAGTCATACTACGCAAATGCGGAAGTCGCAGTCACACTCGTTTGGTTAGCCAAGTTAGCCTGACGGCAGGACATGTGGGACATTTGTTAACGCTCGTGAAAGTGGCTAATTAGCGCGATAAGCGTACAAGAATACCACACGGTAGGGTGAATAATAGGCCAGGCTTCTGCTAGGGAGGGCTGAAGGTTCATCTCTGGTCGGAGCTGACTTGTGAATCAACGGAACAAGGTAACTGACGCAAACGCGTGTGGTCGCCATTGTTTATGAACAGTCGGAAGAACAAGGGCTCCGACTAATTCCTAGGTACAAACGCCAATACACCCACATGCGACGCGTGTTACTAACCTGTTGTGCGATTGTTAATTTTGTTAAACTACGTTTTAAACTATAAAACCGCTGTTCCGTTTTTGACCCATTGAGAATAACGCGCCGCTTTGTTTGCGCCACGCTATAGCGCGACAGTGGTTCCCGGCGCATAGCCTGATCCGCGGTGAATTAACGAAGGAGAATATGGTTTTCCTTGGTACCGTCGTTACCCGTTTCAACATTTTAACAACCTTCCGATTAGCCCGCTGGTCGCTCGTCGTTAAAAACAACGGGCGCTCTCAACGTTAATCAGTTAGGGGACACGGTTCTGGTTTCAACGGATCAAGCGGAATGTGCTGTGAACCAATCAGTGCTGCGACGCCGCCATGTTCGAGTTGATGTTGCGAGATGATTTCCACAGCCGTGGCCTTTAACCCGGAGGTACTTGACCGGCCGGGTTGGCGCGCTCACAGAAACTCTGGGCCAGTGTGGCGAGTGTTTTGTTTTTTTAGAACGCGCTACCAAACGTATTTATTTCAGCCCGCGTCGTCGTCGCTGAAGTCACCATAGACAAGACACCGACTCTCTACCGCCTCCAGGGGCGCTGTTGTGTCCTCCGACCTCCCTGGAGGGAACGTCTGAGAAAATAGCATTTCCGTGTAGGGGATCACCCGCTTGGGGCCTATAATAACTAGCTTAAAGCTCTGTTATGGTGGGATGTGTGTCAGGGGTAATGGTGGCCACGAGTCGTAGGGTTTTCTGAATAACTCACAAACTTCCTCTGCCGTAAATAAATATGCACATTTACCCTTTTCCTAACAGGCGAGGAGAGATGTCGTACTACTCATCCTCCCGTAGTTCGTCTCGGAGCACCGACTGTAAAGTGTATGTGGGCGACCTGGGCAATGGTGCTGCCAAGGGAGAGCTGGAGCGAGCGTTCAGTTACTACGGCCCGCTGCGAACCGTCTGGGTGGCCAGGAACCCGCCCGGGTTTGCCTTTGTGGAGTACGAGGATCCTAGAGATGCAGAAGACGCCGTGAAAGGCATGGATGGAAAGTGAGTAGTCGGTGTTTACCATGTGTTCGTTCAGCAGGATTTTTGGTTTTTGACAAAGTATCAAAAGAAACACATTTTTGCACTGAAAACTGCATTTGAATCATGGCTTGCACCAAAATGGCCTCCTACGCCCTAATTAGTCAAATTCCCCTCTGAAACAAAGTAGAGCCTTAATATTTTCATTATGAGTAGGTAACCCCCCCCCCCAAAAAACTATTACTGCAACCTGCATGACAACTGTAACTAGGACTACAAACGGTCTCTTACCTCCCTTCCCAACCCCATTTCTACCCCTCAGGGTCTTGTGCGGTTCCCGTATTCGTGTTGAAATGTCAACAGGCATGTCCAGGAAGGGCCGTGGTCGCCCCAGCCGGCGCCATTTCGACCCCAATGATCGGTGTTACCAGTGTGGTGACCGGGGCCACTACGCCTATGACTGCTACCGCTTCAACAAGAGAGGAGGAGGAGGAGGAGGCGGTGGTGGTGGCGGCCGCCGCAGCAGGTAAAACAATACTAGGATCAGTTTTGGGACCATTTACTTTAACATCCATATAGTGCTGCAGGGTTATGGCCCAAATTATAATCCCTGTCATATTTCCTGACCATATGATCGTAATTATTATATATATATATATATATATAATATTTGTTCTCTTTCTGCATCGTATATCAACGTCTACTGTTTTCAACTACATTATTACTATATTCGGAGTGAAATTACATGTTTCAATATTGCCAATAAGACAATGTTCTACAATAATCACCTCTGGAAACTAAAATCTACTTTTGCATTGTACAAGGCCTTGATTTCCATGAGAGAAAATCTGAGCTTGTTTATCTTGTTTTAAAGTACGACGTGGGTGTGGTTTGCACTTGTTCAGCTTATCATTTTGTTCTCTTGAGCCATCAAAGGAAAATATGCAAATCAAGATGAACGACCAATTAAGCTTAAATAAGTAACTGGCGGGGCTTGTCTTTCCAGGTCTCGCTCCCGGTCTCGGTCTCGTTCCAGGTCCCGGTCCCGTGGACGTCGCTACCGCTCCCGTTCCCGCAGCCGTAGCAACGGCCGGTAAGTTAACATTGGACACAATGGAAAAGATTAATTCCAAAACGCCACATCCTCTCGCGTCACGTCCCATATTCATGGGTGATATGTTGTGGGCTACATGCCTACATATATCCTACCGGGAGTTGTCCCCCTCTCCTTTTTTTTAAACCGAATATACAAACAAATTGTGGGTTTAACCTTGTTTTTACCTCCCAGATGCCTTCATTTTGTGACTCCTTTTTGTCTTTCTCTCTCAGTAGCCGACACCGATCTCCATCCTATTCCAAACGCAGGAGCAGGTAAGACTACAGCTTGTTGAGCAAAGAACTTGGACAGTAGTTGTGTTCTTGTGCTCTCTGACCTTGCATATCAGATTCACTTCAATCGACCAGTATGCAAAATACACAGGAATGTCTATACATATATGTAGCTGTTTATTTTACCCCTTCAGCAAACCTGTAGGCAATGGTGTTCAGACATCCACTTTTGCAGATGACTCATACGCCAGCATGTGTCACATGACAGTCAAAACATGTTTTTAAGGTAGATGATTTATATGTAGGTGAAAATGTCCAGGAATTTGTCATTCCACATGTGTAAATTATACGTACTATCTCCATAGATTCAAATCCAACTTTGTACCTACTACGTTTTTCATGCACGTCTCCATGGGTAATGTTAGTCCGGTTCTGCAGACGACACCGCTGTCCAGCCTCCCTGTGAAGACAAATACCTCCTAAATAGGCAGAACATGTGTAATTTGTGTTACGCCTCATACCAGTCATCAACACCATGAGTGTTGACCATGTTTCTCCTGTAGCTGTAATTAACCCCACTTAATCTCCTGCGGCGTCAGGTCTGGCTCCCCAGCTCGTTCCAAGTCCAGGACTCCAGTGAGAAGGTAGGTTGTGGACGCTGCGGTATGCAAATGTAAAATTAAATGAGGTAGTTACAAACAAGATTCAGAAAGACTGGATCCAAAAACAACAATTCCTGTTCACATCCCATCCTTTAATTTAATGTTGCAGTTAGCTTATAATGTCTTGAGAAATGTTTCAGTCAGCCTCACTGGAATCATTCAGACAAAAAACATAATGTCACAACACTTCTTATGTCATAAAATCACTGTAAAGCACATTTACCATGCTTACTTGAGGCTTATTGGTTAATTTGCTTTTAACGTCTTTCTTTTCTTCCAGTCGTTCCAGGTCTCGGTCTCGGTCCGGCTCTGGGCCCAGAAGACGCTCCGCCTCGCGTTCCCGTTCTCGGTCCCGTTCAGCCAGCCACAAGAGGATCAGGTAAACCCTCCATCTGGCTTTCTCTCACACACTGAATAAGGGTGTAGGTAAATGACATGTTTAACTCTCCTTGTCTTTCTGGCTTCTAGTGCTTAGTTCTTAGAGTTGTAGTTTATTTGGCCAGGATTCAATGTAGGAAGAAGTACCTTAGTGTTAGATCATCCATTTCCGTCTTTTCAGATATAATGGTTCAGTCCACACCTAGTTTACATTCCAGGTGAGGGTCAGATATATTTGCCATGCTAGCCAGAGCTAGGCACTCCATCCTAGGTAAGTGATCCACCTTGAACCTGGGGGCAACGTGCCGCCACCGAATGACTGCCACGACTTGGAATGACCCAATTTACCTCAACACCAGAGAGATCTGCTCCTCCTGCCAAGTCTTCTGCTGCTGCTGTTGGCCAGTAGTGGAGAGAGGTGGAACAGAGGTCAGGGACTTTGGGCCCTCTGAGTGGGATAGAGAAGTAGAAGTAGTTGAAAGTTTGGCTCCTCCCATGTGTTCTCTTTCACCTCACCTCAGCTCTGTGTTGTCAGCGCTGTATAGGCATAGTGTAGCTGTTAATCCAGTCCCAGCAGAACGTGGAAAGAGGGCACATGGAAAAGAACACCAACAAGGTCCTAGCACAGCTAAAGGCAGAGTGAGATACACACACCCATATATGTATTCTTCCTTTCTTTTGCTCTTACCTTCACTACATGTAGTCCTAACCTGAGTGTAGACTGACAGACAATAAGAAGGAAAATGTATTTGATCAAACTGACCAGTGCTAAAGAAAGATGTACAGAGGTAAGATGTAGATGGATTTTTTTCTTATCTAATTTTAGCTTCCATATTTACCCATCCTTTGTGAATTTGGCTAGTTTGTCAGAGAAGGACCAAGAGCACTTCTCAGAGAAACATCAGATGAGGTCAGGCAACACACCACCAGTGGTGTGACTTACGTTAAGAATCTTTGCAGCACAGTTTTGTTTATTTTTCATATTTTCTTTAAAGCGTGTGGTGGGAGCTGAGCACTGCACGGGCACCGCAGCTGATCCCAGGCCCATGGTCTGCCAGCTGTCGGTGTGTACGTCCTGCGGGAGCGTGACTAAGCGCTGACCTGAGATCAGCCTTCGCCTGCAGCTGGTGTTAGAGAGAAAGAGGTCGACCTACCGACCGAGCACTCCACGTGAATGAGTGGCCGTCTGTCCAACCGACGCACACGCTCAGACGAGATCAGCCCGCGCACACATACAGTTGTTCTACTAGAGTCACCAGCCTTCAGACCTACCAGAGGGCTGACCCACACAGTTCAGAGTTCGACCACTACCTTTTTAAACCCATTACCTACCTACCAGACCCCCCTACCTACCTACCTACCTACCAGAGCTCTTCAACCTCTGTCTTAGCTTCTGAAAGTGAGAATGAGAGAGAGAGCTGACGAGAGATCAGTCTTCAAGAGCCTCCCAGCGCAGTGTCTCTCCGAGTTGTAGTCGTCCGTCCTTCGCTTCTCTGTACTTGTTGTTTCTGCCACTGTCTCCAAAGGTAACCAAAAACCAAACTCCCTGACAAGGTTAGAAACTATCATTTTGATGGTGAAAACAAAACACACAGCTCATTATAGATCTAATGTTGAACCTTACTAAGCATGCTCAGAGTACAAATGTGCGGTTGCATGTGTGAGTGATTGAGTGAGAGTTGGAAAGGAACGCACCAGTCATTTCAATTGGGTGATATTTCTGAGGAAGCTGTGTCAGCAGATATGTTACTCCCCTTGAGCCAGACATGGTTTACTCTGATTACCATACATTTTCAACTGCCACAAAATAACTACAACTACCAAATATTACTACAACTCAGAAGTACAACTTGGTTATTTACAATATTAACAGTGGCTTTGAAATGTGTAGTTTCCTGTCTGGTCATGGTACAGAATAATTAGTCACAGTTTGTGCTACTCCCTTGACTTTTGTAAGTGCAAGTCCTAAGTTTCTCCTCTGCACCGGGCAGAAACTTACCGTAACAATCCAAGGTATTCTAGTAGTGAATGAAAGGTCGGTCTCAAGGGCTTTTGTCATTTATTTGAGTGAGTGTGTTTGTTTTATTTGTCCAGGGGCTTTTAATTGTTATGTATTTATCTTCTGCCCTGGGACTGAAATATTAGGATTAGTTACCTTGAATGAATATAGGACTTGCACGGCTCATTCTTCTAACAAAACACCTGTGGCTGTTTCCTTGGACCAGGTACTTCTACAAACCATTGTGTACAAAGGTGTCATTACAAAATTAATCAGAAATTGGCACCAGTGCAATCAAACTTTGACAACAATTTTTAGGTGGACAAATTATTATATATATATATAGTAATTATTTTAATCAATTTAGCCCTGACCTGCATTTTCAAAGTGTCTTAACCAATGGAATGGAAGAGTAACACATTTTGAACGTAGAGGGTAGAGCGCCATGTGGGATTAGGATTGTCACCCTCCCCTGCGGCGAGCTAACACCTCTCTCTCTCTGTTTCAGTCGTTCCCGTTCAGCAAGTCCGAAGCGAAGCCCCACGCCGGGAAACTGAGTGAAGAAGAATAATCCCCTTATCCCAGCTCTCAACACAGACACCCCCTGTTTGCCATGTCCCACCCCCTGTCTGCTTCGACAGCCCTACAGATGGTTTTTTTTTCCTGTTTTTATCTCGTACTTGTCTGTGAAGTTCTAGTCTTTTGAGTTTGAATTTCCCTCCTGGGTTGTATTTATTGTGCAGCCTCAGAATGTTGCAGGTGTAGTCAATATAGCAGACACAAGTCCATTTCCATTTGATAGGGAAACAGGATTGTTTTAAACACTGCTTTGTCATCTATCATTACATTAAAAACAATCGAGCAGGGAGTATAAGCAGCAACGCCTATGTTGTCGAATTAATATGATGCAGTTGACTTTTAACAGTGATTTGGGCAGTTCAGACAGAAAATTGCAGTAACCTGGAAGGTGGAGTAACCCAGCTGATACAATTCTGCAGGAGGAGACGCACACATCTTACTTCCAGGACATTGCATTGCTCTGCTTTTATTCCCCAACCCCCTTATCTTTACCGTAACTACTAAATCGCTATCCCTAATGCCGTACGTGACCAAGCCCAGATTAGGAATCATTACCCTAATCCTAAAGTTATTTGTTAAATATTACACTCCAACCTGTCTTAACACGCATGTCTGACATCCTGAGCCATAACATGAGCTTTTTCCCTTTGAGAAGAGGCGAAAATGTCCTCAATTTTGTTCTTATTTATATATTTTTTTTTGTTTTACTGTTATTGCATTCTGGTTGGCTTTTGAGCTCATAAATGCAGTTC
>OMOT01044311.1:4187-15221 GCA_900312575.1 Acanthochaenus luetkenii
ACGTATCCAATAGTTGTATGACACGTCACAACATGGTGTTCATGGGAAATGTAGTACCTCAAAACAGACGCTGTGATATTTGCTTCATTCATCACCAACCAAATTGACTAGTAACTTTTAAATGTTACCTGCCAAAGTACATTTTTACCCGGGGGGGGGATTATTAATTGGGGGGGGCAATGTTAATTTAATTGTTATATCTGTTCATTGGAAATTGGTGGATATTTTAATAAAGGAGAATATTTTGATGCTCCAGTTCTTATTTCTGTGAAATTCTATATATTGATGTATTACTCACACGCACGCGCGTACGCCGTGGTACCGAAATTGGTACCGAGTACCGTGAAAATGTACTGGTACCGGTACCGACTACTGAAATTCTGGTACCGTGACAAGCCTAGCGGAAGGCCAGTCCATCACAGGGATAACGCAGACAGACGAACACAGTCACACTCCCATTTACACCTACAGGCAATTTAGAGTCTTCAGTTCACCTGACCTGCATGTCTTTGGACTGCGGGAGGAAACCCACGCAAACACGGGGAGAACATGCAAACTCCACACAGAAGGGACCGGGGCGGAGATTCAAACCCATGACCTTCTTGCTATGAGGGGATGGCGCTAACCACTGCACCACCGTGCCGCCCCCACATAAGTATGCAATTACAAATTAAGTCAAATAAGTCTCAAATACATTTCTTCATCAATATTATCCATGTAATAATGTCACTTCAAATACATTTGTAATGTAAATGTCAATTGTAGCTTCTGTACTATGAAGCAAGAAAAGATTGATCAGCTGTTTTGCAACTGTATTTACAGTGAACTGTTCTGGACGAATGGGAAAATGTTTTGAATGACAGAATCAGGTAGTGTGTGATCCCGTCTTCATGTGTGTGACGCCTATCTTTGTGCTGTTGCGTAGTGTGAACAACCTCCCAACGGGACGGCAAGCAGACCATTAATTTAGTCTGAACTGCCCTAGTCAGGCAAGACTGTAACAGTCTTGTACTGTAGTTTGATTTAGGCTTTAGAGATCAACTGGAGAGGCTCACATAAAAACAATCTGATCAGTTAGGTTATGAAAGATACAATTAAATACTGCCAGAAGCTGCCAGCTTTTGGAATACAAGTATCCACAATCAATTGCCCCACCCATTACTCACTGAAATTGATTCTTCTATCGGAGACCCAGTCCAACAATGAATTTCCAAGATGGCAGCTCCCTAAGGCCGTAGGTGGCTATTTGCCGTATCACCTGAAAAGCATACTGAAAAACAGCTTTTCCTGAAAGGCTCCTTTCAAATACCCATTCAGTGTGAAAACTTGAAGCTTCCAAACCTAATTGCTCCTTCATGGCTTGCAGGTAATGTTGTTTAGCAGGACAGTTATGTACAATTGGATTGCTACCCTACTCACAGGAATGGACATATTACCAGCTCTGTTGTCTCGACAGTGACAGTGTTCTCAGAGCTGACTCAAAAAGGATGCTATGCATGCATTCATGCACAGACTTATTTTGAACTTAAGGCCCTTTCAGCTGAGCTCAGTATCAATCGGAAGGGATTTGTGTGAGACGTGTTCGGCTTGTTATCATGTTAGCGTGTTATACCCTCTTTGCAAGTACACAAACACAAATGCACACTTATATGCAAATGATCATGTGTAACGTGTGATTAACAATGGCATAGAAAAATGGTGTCAAAAATGGTGTGTGTCTGGGGGAAGCAGAGGGGAAATAATTGGGTACATGGATCATTTATCTTTGTCCTGCTGGAGGTGATGATAGGTACACTTGCTCATACAGTATATCACGCACACTGCTTTGGTGCAGGTGAACCAGAATGAGACTCGCTCCATTCCAGGCTCCACATACAGTATATGTACATAATGTCCACATATACAGTATATACATTCCATTCCATACTGTCGATCATACTGTGAGTTTGCCAGGCACTGTTCGTGAGACAAATCAGTACAGAATATAATTAATTCACTAACACTTAAAGCTGCGTTAGGCAAGAATGTAATGAAAAAAACAAAACAATCCAGACGTTTTATCAGCCTAAATCATAAAGTGAGGCTGCCAGAAGAAGAGCGTCCCATCCCCACTAATTGAGACGCTGTAGATTCACCCTGTTTTGCCTAAATTAAATTATTGTGTCACATAGGTACACTACTCCGCTGACAGGAAGTGACAACGCAAAACTTGTGACAAGTGAAATACATAATTCTATGCCAGAGGGACGGAGAGCTGTTTTCCTAAGAACTAACAAAGATCGATATTTTTAGAATCAGGTTTGTATGTATAATGCGGTGTGGTGCCTATTTACACATGCAGGCAGGCAGTCCGAGCCACTTAAGGGCCAAAGTTAAGATAAGGTTGTGGATCAATACCAATGACTCAATTATTGCTTGGCCAGGTGCTGAGATTTCTAGATTTCAAAACTTTCCGGCAGTACTCTCTCAAGGGAGGTTCAACACCCTTCCCCACCTCTTTCCCTACTGCCATTTTCAACTGCTCAATGATAGAGAATGGTGCTATAAGCAAGCGACCGGTGTCACAACACATTTCAGCAACAAAGGCAAAAAGCCCCATTCTCAAGCCTACAAAGCAAATTACAAAGCAGTATTATTATTCCAGTATTTAGTATTGCGATATATTACCTCACAATTTTTTTTGGGATCTCCTGTCGATGTTGCAATTCCTTGGTCACTGACAGAGGTCGATCAAAGTTATAGATTAATGAATGCCCTTCAATGAGATCAACTGTCAATTATAACATGTTCTTTGTTGTATTCAATGACCGTAACATACCCTTGCATTAAAATGATGGGAGTTGTTGGTGTTCTGTGCTTCTATGAGAAACACAGGAACTGGACACACATCACTGAAATAATCAAATGTTCAGTAGAACAATGAACTTCCTAAGTGTACAAAAAATAATCATTTGAGACTAAGAGGCAAAATTATGATCAACAACCACAATCCCCAAAGATACACACAAAGGTTTGCACTGAATCCTCCTGATTGCTGATGGTGCGCTGTGAATAACTGTGTATAATAACTGTTCATTTGTTTACTGTATCGGCAAACGACAGGCTGCTCTCCATCTGCTATTCTCTCTTGGTTAATAGGTTCTATTGTTCAACCCTGTGCCACAATTACCTTTTAATTATGTTTCCTGCTCCAGAACCGATGGGGCAATGAAAGGCTATTTCATAAAAGGGAAATGGCTTTTGGTGCCTGTGTGGAAATTGTACTTTCTCAGATAGACAGGAAAATGTCCTTTGTGCCACAGCTTACAGTAAAAGATCACCTGTTAAATGCTATCAGCAGTTATGTTTTTAACTCTTCCACACTGTCAGAAAAGAAAGTCCAGAGTTGTACCTTGGGGCGCTTTCACACCTGCCTCGTTTAGTCCGCTTGAATCGAACCCTGGAGCATTTCCCCCCCGGTGCGGTTCTTTTGGGCAGGTGAGAACCCAGCAATCGTACTCGGGTGTACATCAAAAGCGGCCCAAACAAACAGACCAAGACCTTGTTGAAGAGGTGGTCTCGGTACGCTTCCAAACGAACTCTGGTGTGGTATGTTTGTGGTGCATTATGGGATGAGGAAGACGAGCATTTCACAACATGCGAACATGACGAGTAATCGCGGACAAATGTGGAGTCGTGAGGAGGCGCAGTGCTTCATAGAGATTTGTTTTTGTTTGCCTAAAGTGATAAATGTAAATGATGTAAATGATGTAATAACCGATGACCGGTGCGTTATCTGCTTTTCTACTTCCAGGAGTTTCTTTCGAGTTTTCCCGCATGGAAATTCTGACCAATTGGAGAGCATATCAGAAACTATGTTATTGCTCCCGCCCCAGACACATCTGACCAAAGAGTGACATGAACATTATCACGTGGCTTGTGTGGCTGCATTTTGGTTTGCTTCAACTGATTCGGACCAGATCAAACAAATAGGTGTGAAAGTGAACTGAACCAGCTGAAAAACTAAAACATTCCCGCATCTGGTGCGAACTTTTTGGGTGTACCTAATTTCCCTGCATCATCTAGTTCTACTTAAGTTAGGCCCCATCAATGCATCTCCGTTAGACAGATAGAAATCCGATGATTGTTGAATGTCGGTAGAGAGAAGCCCTTGCTCTTTGATTCTGAGGGACTGATGCCACCTGATGTGTACCATTGATGTTTTAAATCGACGAAACATTTTCTACTATCAAACTCCATTGTAGCTGTGCTGGAAATATCTTGACATGATGTCACATTAGCTAAGTTTGGCCAGTTATCCACGGGAAGAAGAAAAATATACCACCAAACAACAAAATGGACCAAGGAATGCAAAATGCATAGCCAATAGCTGTTTTTAACAGTGCTACAGTGTGATATTTCCTTTAACCTATGGTGGGGCGGCAGTAGCACAGGAGGTAGAGTTCCTGCCCCGCAACCGCAAGGTCGGCGGATAAATCTGTCGTAGTGTCCTTGAGCAAGACACCCAACCCCAAAATTGCTCCCCGGGCGCTGTACTGTACATGGCAGCCCTCTGCTCCGGCCCCCCTAGCATGTGTGTGTTTTGCAATCACTTGTGTGTATCCAGGGGGGGTCCGTGATGGGTTAAATGCAGATAAATGTGCTCTGTGCATGGGTGTGACAATAAAGTCTAAATTAAATGAAGTTACTCTCAGGACATTACCATACTGCAATGATTGCAATGTCAATGTTCATGTCCAGAGTCTGTGGGCACGGTTTGGCAAATGTGTTAGGAGAGTTGAGGGCTGTTGGTGGAGGAAAAGGTTTCTGTAATATTTGTTGACTTTTCAATGCCATAGAGGCTGACTGCAGCCACAACTCACAGGGTGGAATAGAGCTTAATTTCATTACCCCATGTCAACTGCCACCGGGGAGAAAGCAATGGAGTGGGAAAATCTAATCATGCAAGAAGGAGAGAGACAGTGAGTGTGATGGGGATGGGTTGGAAGCAGCTAGGGCAGAGTCTAAGTCCTTATTAAACATATTGTGGTGTCCCCCAACGCCACTGCCACCTATCCGGCGTTAGAGGGAGCCAGAGGCAAGGGAGGAGACGATTGAGGGTGATTACATTCCTTTCCGCCTCACCCAAAGCTGGAGGGACCCCGCTGCTGGCAATCCAAAATCAGGGGCTCCCAGCTATAAAGGAGAGCAGGAACCAGAGGATGAGGGGCATGAGGTGAGGTGAGGACACACGGCAGGAGGGATAGACCCAGAGAAAGACGGAACGATAAACCTGCATGGGTGCTTGTGGTATTATTTTTTACGGAACTTTTTTTTTATACCCGTGTCCATGTTGTGCGGTGAAGCTTATGATTGTCTCCCACATGTGCAATACATCAAAGTGTAGGCCTAAATTAGCATCTGGCTATTATTGAGTTTTTAATTAGCAGTCTTAAAAATATACCAGATAGTGGCAAATACTTACAACTATAATTCAGGGGTTATTTAAAAATAGTAGATTATAAAGTCAGCATACAATCCTAGTCAGTTCCTTTAATTGCTTACTGTGTATATAGTAAGGCAAAAATACTTTTGCTACATACAGTACGTTTTCATGCGGGGCTGAGAGGTGTAGAAAGTACTTAAAATAACTTTAATGGTTAAAGGAACGTTGGATTGCATTCACCTTTTAGGTTTTATTATCTTCTTCACTTGAAACAAAAAATCTGCCGCCAATGGGATGATATAATTCCATCTGTTCTCATCTGGAAAAATTATTGTAATGGTGCAATTTGGTGCATTCTGGACATTATTTTTATCCCTGGCAAAGGCAACAATTTATACATGAAAAGTAAAATAAAAATACAACTAAAATAAATAGTCAAAAATACAGTATAATAGTAAAATAAAATATGTCTCTTCTGACTGCACACTGACAATCTCAGATTAATTAGTGTGGTTGCTGAAAGCACTTTTACTATGCAATCAGATACTGATTACAGATTACATGCTTCTAAATGTAATCAGTAACATATTCTGTTAGAATACTCGATCAGTAACGTAATCTGAATAATTTAGATTACTTATAGAATACCTTTTTAAATGCTGGGGTTTATGGATTTAATGATAACCAAGTGGTTATAGCTAAAATATATATAAAATATAACCCAACTGGTGACATAACCACTAATTGACCTTTGTTTATCTTGCATGCAACATTATTTTGAAAGCAGTCAATGAATGTTAACGTCAATCAACACAATAACATTCCTTGAGACCGTTCCTTGTAATGAAAGGTTTCAATAGTATGACATTTTCACGGTTTGCCTACTTTTTTTTTTAGGGCTATGGTAACATATTGCACTGTTGTTTTCATTTCACCAGCTAAATAAATGTCTGGTAGATGAAAAATTCAACCTGCCAAACTTTTTGTACCAGCTAAAAAATACAATGTTAAGTATATACACAGCCTTTTTGTGTCATGTATCATACATACATTTAATCTGCACAATAACACCTTATGATGGTGAATAAAAACAGTGGTCATAGCAGACTGTAAGCAAAAAATAATAGTATTTTGTATTGATAAGAGTATAAGGAAAACGATAAGAAATGAGTAGTATGTGAGTGTCGTGCAGTGGCGATCCGCCCATCACTAGTTGGTAGAGCAGAAGAAGCCAGCCAGCCCAGTCAAACGTACCATGCTTTACACTTTCTTTATATTATTGGTGGACTCTGTTCTTTAACTGTCGCAGAGGAAATAAATGTCCTGCCCCAAGGGAGAAACATCTTTTGACTCCTGATATCCAGAAAAGACCCGGATAATAGATGCAGGTAGATGTTACCAGTTACGAGCCAAACCGTACATGTTAATGACCAGATGGTGTCCCGTTCTGAGCCAGATCAAAACGAGGTAACGAAATGCAACAAAATAATAATCTGACCGACCGGCTCTCCTCTCCGCATCTATTTGTGCTGCACCGGCTGACGTCTCTGAAGCGTGGAATTCACTTGTGAATGTATATAAAGGGCTGTATTGATTTATAATTAACACAAAATTGATACATAGACATGTTTCGCTTCGCCACAAGCAAGAAGTCAACTGCCAAAGTGTTGGGGGACTTCCAAAACATACAGGCTAAATAAAAAATTGACCCACATGTGGCACTTGGCGGTTGTTAATTTCGGACACTGCGTTGACTGAATTAGTCAACAAGCATTTTTTTCATTACTTTCGTTGACTAAATGAACACACAGTAAGTAAAATTGCCTTACCGTTGATTTATTTTACTTATTTTCGAGAAGGAAAGCTGGAACAAGCATGACCGTGTTACATCCATGATACAAAGCGGAAATGCGGTGGCAGAGTCAACTGACAAATATATAAAATATATATATATATATATATATAACAAAACAATTATATATACAAAATGGAAAAACAGAACTAATAATATATTTTTGACGGAAATCCGTATGTATACAGAACTCTTGCACCCCTGAACCTGTGAGATGAACATTGATTTGCACTCTTGCCTAACTACTGCCTGTTTATGTGCCCTCAGGAAGAGAGCCAGTGAACTGCCTGACAACGAGTGAGCTAGCCAGGTCCGGGAAGAACCTTCCTTTGTTTGCTCCACTTCCCCGTTTCCCTGTTCATCAAACCTATTGTTTGACCACTCACCTCCAAGTTTCCATTGGTTTTGTGATCCAGATACCACATGTGGTGGACAACGCGGGCAGTTGGCGATGCTCTCCATCTTTTTCTTCTGGGGCTTCACCATCTCCCTCCTGACGGAGTACCCCAGGTAGTCGGCCTCCTCCAGACCCAGATGAAACTTCTTGGCGTTGGCGACCAGTCCCGCCTCCCTCAGCACCTCCAGAACTGCCCGCATGTGCGACAGGTGTGCTGCCCAGTCTTGGTTGTGGATAATGATGTCATCCAGGTATGCTGCGGCGTAGGCGAGGTGGGGTTGAAGCACTCAATCCATCAACCTCTGGAAGGTGGCGGGCACACCATGCACGCCAAAGGGGAGAACTCTGTACTGATATAGCCCATTGGGTGTTGAAAACGCTGTCTTCTCCTTGGCCCGTTCCGTCAGCGGTATCTGCAACTACCCTAAGTCCAGGGTGGTGATGAAACGTGCCGGTCCGAGTCGCTCAATGAGCTTGTGCAACCTGGCGTTAGTTCCTGGGGAGAAAGGTAAGCGACGAAGGCAGCCCAGGGGGCCATCTTCAATTCATTCAATGGCTCCCCGGTTGTAGATTCAGGCCTGTGCTGCCTGTGCCTCTTCCATGTGGGGACGGCTGCTGCTCCCAGGCCTCTTTGGCTAGGTCAAGGATTCTGTGGGCCGGATCAGCGGGCTGTGGAAGTGATACTGGCACTCAATAATCCGGTGCAGGTGCATATGGGCCAGATAGAGTACCTTTGGAATAAACACTTTGGGTACAAGGAGCTGGTTAATGCGAGCCCCCCCTTCTTTAACGACCCAATATAATAGCCCTTTTTGAATAGCAAAGTGTGGGTAAGACTCAACCCTGGCTAGAGTATGCCCTCTATGTCCTGGACATCTCTCAGGGCCTGCCCCAGGTTCAAGTCCTCCCTCTGGGCGGTGGCAATCTGGCCAAATCTGTCTCTATCGGAAGGAACTCCGAAAAAACCTAATTGGAGGGTCCCTCCTCCATGACCGTGGGTCCCTGGGCGCGGGGACTTCTGAAGCCGTTTCCGTACTTTCTCCATAGGGGGTTAGCCCCGCGTCCTCATCCGCGGAGCATCCCCATCCGCGGAGTGTCCCGAACCGTCCGTAGCGGGCTCCCCTGTGACTGTGGCACAAAAGGGTCAGGCTTCGCTTTCCGGGCCTTGGTCGGCCTGGATATTTCCCCTCTTCGGTCCTGGACTCCGCGACTCCAATGTCGGGCGAACAATGGGCAATCTCTCCCTATGAGGACTGGAAAGGGCAGGTGCTCGACGACACAGCAGGGTTCTACCAAGGGGAGTCAGGATCTCTTGTTTTGTTTGTTTGTTTATTAAACCTATTATTTGACCACTCACCTCTGAGTATCATTTTGTGATCCAGATACCATAATATGTGCTATTTGCTGAGAAAGACCTCAAATCAGGGCCTGTGGCTTGTGTGGCACCATAGCGAAGCCTCATGGTTTCTTCTAGGGTGGGGCCATATGGGCGATTTCATGTGTCATTCGTGTGTTAGTCAGCAGCAGTGTGAACACCCCTCCAGGTTGAATCCTGGGACTGAGGGAATCGGCCAACTGGATACAGAGGGAGGCGTAGATGGAGGATAGAGGGTGGGTTATCACCGACAGCCGTCTCCTGGAAAACATCAAACACATCAGTCCCTGGGGAACCGTGACGGGATGACTGGCATATGGGAGCATTACTACAACGCCATGCTCTTATAAGCTGTTCGTCAGTGTGCCCATAGCAACAGGAGATGGGACAGTAGTGCACTGATATTACACACAAACATCAACACAGGACCACGATGGACTAAGGCCTCATTACCACAAAAATGTGATCAATATGGTTGGACTCATTATATGATCATTATCACAGTCATCCAGGACTTTCAATCTATCATTTAAAACAGTTCTAATCGATTTTAATAGGAGAAAGAGTAGGGTAATAATTCGTATTAGCATTAATCAAGGTCAGGACCTAAGCTCAAAAGCTAAAGGGATTAAATCAACAGTCACAGCAAAATAAATTCATATCTCAAAGCGTCTGAAGATCCTACAAAGAGAAAGACTAGTAAGAAAAAGGAAACTATGATTTTTGTCTACTATGGGTGCCCAAGGAAGCAGTTTTCTTCCCATGCCAAGCTGCATGGCATATTCCTCTAGTAATGTACTGTATGTATTTCTTTCTAAAGGGATCTGAAGCTGCAGATTGAGTGGAGGCACTGACAGCCAATCAGTAAAGCATACTGCAGAGCATAATTAAAGCATTCATTTTACATGGCGCTGTCTTAATGGCTGTCGCGCTTCCCTTGACGGTTGTACCTTTCCTTTCCATCGGCACTGGTGATAAAACAAGTGTTGTGTGACTCAGTATTTGTTTGAGAGAAGATTTTCTTAATCTTTCTAGGACTGATGCCATGTCAGCCCGGATCCAAAAGCTGCTTCAATGATAGCAGAATAGGAAACAGGAGAGAGGGAGAGGTGGCAGAAACAGTGAAATGCATGAGTTAGAGGAGGGAGAGATACTAGCTCTTCTTAGCCATTAATAACTCCACTTCTAGGCAAATGGAAATGAGTGTCACTCATTTAGGTTTAAGCAGCGATAGAGAGGGAAAGAGAGAGAGAGGAAATGACACTGAAGAGGATGTGTTGAGATAGTTCTGGTATGGCTCTGGTTTATACAGTACACAGCAGAGCCTCACCTGTCATCATGACAAGTAAAAATAATAATAATGATAACATAAAATGAATATTAATATTTGTCCACTGATCTTTATGTATGACTAATTTTGAAACATTTAAAGTCAAAATCGCTGAATTTGCGTAGTTCCTGTTACTGTTTTTCACTGAGGTTTTATGTCCCATTAGCAACACTAAATATGTCACTTACGAACATAAAAATTTAATGGTTAAAGACATTAACCAGACTGTGGAAAATCCGGGTTTATTAGCGTATCTGCAAATATTATATTGGCGATATGCAGAGATACGGCAACAGGCACGGGCCAATTGCATGTCAACCCAGTTTATGATGGATTGCGCATTGCACAGTGGAGGCTCGGCTCGTTGCTGCCGCACCTCGCGTTTCACCCCTGTATTTGAACAGGAAATGGAAATATGCAAATTCAGCGATTTTGACTATACATTTTTTCGAAATTAGTCATACATAAAGATCAGTGGACAAATTTTAATATTCATTTTATGTTATCATTATTATTTGTACTTGTCATGATGACAAGTGAGGCTCTGCCTCACCTGCCGCCCCTGACCGCACGTCCCTGGTACCTTACGTGTGTGTGTGTGTGTGTGAAGAATGCTGATGAGATATGAAATAACCAGTAGCCAATTGAATAAGCT